>JXCR01079147.1:9113-48365 GCA_002079205.1 Phalaenopsis hybrid cultivar
TAAATTTGTCTTGTTTCTTGTGAATATGGTTTACTTTCGGTCTCCTTTCCCTTCTCCTGAAGCTCGTTTTGCTCGACTGCTAGATCTTAGCTCTTGTTTTTTCTATGTGTTGTGTTTTTTGTCTTTTGTCATTTTATCTCTATCGGTAAATTATAAATATTAGTGGTCATCACATGTATTTAAAACCTAGGAGACAAAATAATATGGGTTGCTTATCTTTTTGTGGGTCTATTGGATTAATTCTCTATTTCTGAGTGTTTGCCCTCCGGTTAAGAAGTTCAATTTGCCATCATAGCATTAAAGTCCTTTGACTTCTTGATCCTCAAGATTCTTCTTCCTCTTATTCTACTTCTTCTCTTTTCTCTTCTCCTTCTACAATTTTAAGTTCTCTAACAAAAGAAGCATGTCATAGATTTCGCCTCCACAATGATCCCTCAAGCCTCCTCACAAGCTAACAACTCTCTCAATTGGATACAAGAAACAAATATTCCCACCTCTCTAAAATTCTTGATGAATCACAACAAGACTATGGCAAATCAACCATTCATTTATGAAATTTATTCTGTCTAAAAGTAAGAATTTAGAAATTGCTTGCCATTGACAATTTTGAATCTTTTAAAGATCCCACCACCATCATACCATCAAGATTCAGTCAAGATGAATCCAACAATCTAGAAGAATTCGTTGAATATGCTCTATGGAAACTTGTCGATCGGAACCTTGCAGCAACCATCCTCTCAACCATCTCCCCTTCAATCACCTCATAATTTATCCATCTCAACAACACTGTAAGAATTTGCACAACTTTAGATTGAAGATTTCATTCCACAATTCATTACTGAGTTATTTAACTCAAGATTGAATTACATCACATCCATGGTCACAAACACAATGGCCCAGCACTTATCTATTGTAAAAATGATTCTTGATAACATATCAACTACAGGTTCCGAGATTGGCAATGAAGACATAATTTATACATATTAAATGGAATTCACCTAAACTACTAAGGATTCAAGACAACAATCAAGTCTCAGCTTCAATGCATCAAACTAGAAGCATTCTACTCTCTTATCTACCGTGAAGAATGCAATTTAACTAAACAAGTCACCCAATTGTCACAACCTACAACCCTCTTCACATACATAAATGAAGACATGGCAATCAGCCAAAGAAATTCCCAAAAAACATATGCAAACAATAGATCTCAAAATTTTAGCACACTAAACACTAAGATGAAAAACTCTATTTCTTGGCAAATCTAATTACAAGAAAGTCCACTTTGTCGCTATATTTTGGCATCGAGCCAACTTACAATACAAACATATCATAACACCTCTAAATATGGTTCTCCATACCAACATCCACTCCTCTCCACAAAAATGGATTCTTGATACGGGTGTTGTAACCCACATTGCCCCTCATATCAAAAATATGCAACATCCTACACCATATTAAGGTGCAGATTATGTTGTTATTAGAAATGGGCAAGTTTCTTATATCTCTCATATGATAAGGGTATACTACCTAATATAGATAGTAAGCTTTATCTATCTCCTGTTTTACATGTTCTGAATCTTTCTCATAGACTCATTTTAGTCAACAGCCTTATAAATGGTAATCAATTACAAGTTAATTTTTATCCTAAATAGTTTCATAGCAAGACCTCCAAACCAAGAAAACATTACTGATTGGCCTTGCAAATCATATATTATATTCAACTACCTCTCTACAACACACCACCATTCCCTCCACCTAATGGTATCAATGATTGGGTCATCTCTTCGCAAAACTCTATTCATCATATCAGAGCAAAGCATCCATATAATAATTTCCTCTTTTCATTTAGCATGTCAACTTTCATAACAAAAGTCACAAAATATCTTTTAATTCTAGCAAGACTAAACATTTTTTACTTAATATATTATATTCTAATGTTTGGGGTTTGTTTAATCACCTCTCCATTGATGGTTTTACATATTATGTCACTTTTATTGATTTGTATTAAAATTTTTGTTGGTTCATACCGATGAATCATAAATCTGAAGTTACTTCTCCTTTTATAGCTCTACATAAGAATTTAGCTTATTACCAATAGTTAAATATCGAACGTAATAATGTACAAAGTGTAGGTAATAAAATTGTTGACTGTTTAGCTAGAATTTATTAGACGTAGCGAAAATTCTTGTTAGTAATAAAATTACCTAAGGATTTAGTGATAGTTTATCATAAGTGCGGACAACCGACGGATCGTGACTGTCGCTAGCAACAAAGAATAACTTGTTTAATCATAACTTGACTGCCAGTTTTGTAATTGATAAATAAATTCAAAGAAAAAAAAGTTGCACTTTCATTAGAAAAGTGTTGTGGTTCGGTCGGTAAAGAAGAGCAAAACCATCAGTTAACTGTGGAAAATTACCGATGGTTTAATCCATAGCAAAAGTGTAGGATTGTGTTCAGACATCGCTTCTTCAATAGACTATTGGAAAACCGTCGATATGTACTCAAATAGTCATAAAATCATCAATATGTACTGTTTTGTAGTGAAAGTACATGCACCAGATGTGTTAAAGGCCAGGTAAGCATCATAGGCCAACGCTTGTGACCCTAACCCATAGTCCCTGCCCTTTTTATCACCGACAACCTCCCTCTAGAGGTCATATTTAGAAAGATGGTGACATGTACCCGAACTACAACCCGACTGCTGGGATCGTCTTTCCTTAAGCTACAAGAAGTTCTTCTAAAAAATATGATTAATGAAAGTTAAATACTAAATAAACATTGATAGTTATTTAAATTCTATTCTAATTATTCTTGTGAATTACATGGGTCACCTAAGTTCTACTGTCCGCCCAAGACTGATCCAATTACCGCATGTGGGTGCGCTCGTGTAACTCTGTAATGGATGGCTCCCATCCTTTCTTTAGTGTTTGTTAGTGTAATGGAATAGGTAACATATATTTAACACGAAATAAGATTTACTTCACAAAATAAGTCTTACCAGCCTCCTATTGTACTCAATATGTGGTGTCGGTTGGGAATGTGTTATTTGCATCTTAGAAGTAATTTAAATTTAATTTTATATACATATAAATTTGAATTTTTGAAAAAAGTGTTTTAATTTTGAAAAAGTAATATTTTAATTTTTGAAAATACGAGATCAAACTGATCCCACATAGATAATAGTTTAAGTAAATGAGCACAGCACTACAAGTGACATTCCTACCTGAGGAATAAACATATAACTTACTAGTGAGGTTCAATTAAATAAATTAAAGAATTTATGATATCCGTTTGGTTTGTGAAACATTTTTTTTATATAAGATGACAAGTTCCCCTATTTAATATGGAAGATTAGGTAAGGTTTATATTAATCTTGGTTCCTAAAGTTTTCTATAAGGGCAATACCCTATTGTTAATTACATCTTAAATGACCGAAGTCGCTTAAGAAAACTCTCAATTTAGATAAAAAAATCATGCCTTCAAGGATTTCAAAAAGTTAGAATTCTCAAGATTGGACAAATGAGTGTCAAATGGGAGAAGATCAAATTTGGAATATTTTATTTTTGGAATCCGAAAGAAGAAAAACTAGGGGATGCCACAAATCCTGAGGAGAACCTCAATGACTTCCCAAGCTATCCTATAATTTAGCTACAATTTTGGCGAGAACATATTATTTAATGTTTTATCCTGCAAATTATTATTATTTAGGGCTTATATTTGCAAGACACAATTATACAAATAATCTGAAAGATAGGAGGGTTTATGGCACAACAAATGACAACCTTGGAACCTAAGGCGAGTTAGGGCTTAAATCACACAACACAATTCTGCAAAAGCCTAAAAATAAAATTGAGGATTTATGTTGCACTAGGTGGACTACCTTGAAGTCCTATGATTTGTTGCTTAATTCTAAGGAAATTTGCTGTTGTAGATCCATTTGCTCTCTTGAAGTTGTTCTTTTGTACATCCTTATCATGATACCCACGACATTAGCTCTGAGTTCCTCATCAATGTAACAATCCTAAAGTTTAAGGTTTAAAGGATTAAATGACAAATCTAGTTCAAAATGTGGGGGGATTAATGTTGATTAGAGCCACGCCGGTTAGGATCCAACGGTTCCCTCGTTCCAGTACCATTATTTTCTTTTAAATTTACTTAGCTTAAATGAGTTGTTAAGCTCATTTAAACTGAGAAGATCTCGTTAGTAACCTTGGGTTACCTCATCCAAGTGACACCCGTAAATTCAAAAAGACGTGTTATGAAATTGTTGTTTTCGTTTTGGTTTTAAAAATGTTGTTTAATTTTGAAAAAATTGATCAATTTTGGAAAGCTTGTTTTTGTTTTGATGTCACATGCAAATTAGTTTCAAGTTTTGCAGAGTAAATTAAACAGATGCAAGTAGGAAAATATGTTGTAAAGTAACAAAAATTGTAATACAAAAACATAAATGTGTACCTGTCCTCTTCTCACACTCCCGCTAAAAGATTAGCCTTGCAGTATATATATATAATTTTATAGAAATTTAAATAAAATTGCAGGAAAGGAAAATCATGGAAGAAGGTTCAAGCTACCCCTACTAAGTTCAATGTCACAACCTGATGGTTCCCTAGAAGTTTTAATGGATGATTTTCTGGAACAAAGTATAATAGTTTCATTCGTCCTTCAAAAAAATATCCAAAAGATCATGGGGGTGTTTGAAGTATGATAACTTCATTCAATTGGACTTATTATATTGTTTAAATAATCATCCAAAGTTAAGTTTAGGGTTCCACTGATTAAACTACTCTATGCTCAGTGAACTTGATGTTTTAGTTATCTCATGAGAGGGGTACTTAATTAGTCATTTAATGTTTCATTTAAAAGTTATATAATGGGTGCCCTGTTGGTAAGATTAAGTTATTAATGATTTCATGCTCATAATTAAAGCTGGGCTTGTAGTGTTTGCAAAATGTACGCGATTCTTTCCTAAACCTCATTAAGTAAATTCAAATTAAGTCTAGTTCACTACTAAGCCCTAAAGACTTATTTGTGTGGATAAATTCAGAATTTTTAGGGATGTTAAATTATGTTGTATCCTTAATCTTTATCAATGATTATAATATCACTCAAACATTAACTAGGGGTTTTAATTTAGTGAGTTATCATTTTCCAAAATCAAACCACTCACCTTAGAATCATTTGATTTAATTGAACTCCAAATTATAATAATTGGGAGAAATTACAATTATACCATAATTGTAGAAAAGTGAAGAATTGGTTTCTATCATTTAATCCCTAATTTTAAATCATCCAAAAGAGCTCATTATGATCAAAGATACCCATTTACCCTTTAATCAATCCTAAAATTTAATCAAGGGGCAGAAATTCAAAATTACCATTTTGCCCTCAAGGCTCTCCACCTCATAACTTACTAAATAAAAATTAAATTACCTTGAAATTTTTATAGTACCCCACTCATGGGTCAAATAAAATATCAAAAAAGAAAATGTGATTTTTTTATTTTATTTAATTTTTAATAATTACTTTATTCAAAAAATAGGAATTTTCAAAGTTAAATCATTTAATTAATCAAACCAAACTATCTGTTCCTAGGAAAATTATTGGAGGTTTACCAAGTTTATAGAACTACTAGGACTAATGTTTATGATTTTTGGAGTTATATTCTAATTATTATTATTATTTAAAGATTTTCTGTATTAATTAAATATAAAATACTATTTATGTTAAAAATTAACTTTTACATTTTTATTAAATTTCTTATAGTCTAGGGAACCAAAAGAAAAAAAAAAATTTCATATTTTTGTGGTTTATATTTTATTTATTGCAATTATTTTGGTGCAAAACTATGGAAAATTCATTTTTAAGTTATTAAAAATTATAAATTTATTCAAAAAATTAGGAAAAAATAGTTTAATTACTCTCAAGTAATCAGGAAACCAATTGNGTGTATTAATCAAATATAAAATACTATTTATGTTAAAAATCAACTTTTACATTTTTATTAAATTTCTTATAGTCTAGGGAACCAAAAGAAAAAAAAAATTCATATTTTTATGGTTTATATTTTATTTATTGCAATTATTTTGGTGCAAAACTATGGAAAATTCATTTTTAAGTTATTAAAATTATAAATTTATTCAAAAAATTAGGAAAAAATAGTTTAATTACTCTCAAGTAATCAGGAAACCAATTGTGATATTTTGGGGAATTTTTCAATTTTAGTGATTTTAATCCATTTTTATTATTTTTAATTATTTAAAATTTAAAATATACCTTAAAAATAAAATATTTATTTTAAATTCAATTTTATTTTTTTTAAATGCCTTTAATCACAAGGAACTCAGAAAACCACTTTTTCTAATTTTTTGACCTTTAATTTAATTTATATAATTATTTTAATGCAAAAATCATATTTAGTTTTAAAAAATCAAGTTTAATGGGTAAATTAATTCAAAATGATTTCAAATTTTTACAAAAAGTTAATATGACTATTTTTTCTAGTGTGGGATGATTTTTGTGTTTTTTTATATTTTCTTTTAATATTTATATATCTCTTTAATTTTACAATTTAATTACATAAAATAATATGTTTGATTATTTAAATCCAATTTATAATTTTCTAGGGTCCTCTAGTCACAGTGAGCCTACTAAAACAAGCTTTATATTTTTTTTATTTATGTTTTAGATTTTATAATTTCTTAATTAAACAAAGGTGATTTATTTTGANGCTTTATATTTTTTTTATTTATGTTTTAGATTTTATAATTTCTTAATTAAACAAAGGTGATTTATTTTGANGAAAGTTAATATGACTATTTTTTCTAGTGTGGGATGATTTTTGTGATTTTTTTATATTTTCTTTTAATATTTATATATCTCTTTAATTTTACAATTTAATTACATAAAATAATATGTTTGATTATTTAAATCCAATTTATAATTTTCTAGGGTCCTCTAGTCACAGTGAGCCTACTAAAGCTTTATATTTTTTTTATTTATGTTTTAGATTTTATAATTTCTTAATTAAACAAAGGTGATTTATTTTGAAAATTAGGGATTCCAAACTTAGAGGTGTTTTTTGACCTTAGAAAAATCAGATAACACACCTAAGGCCAGGAAGTTTAAACCCTCAAAATCTCAAATCATGATGACTAATATTTAATGACTTATTGATTTAATTAAGTTCTTAAGTATTTAATTAATTAAAAATAAAATTTAAGTCGAATAATTTTAATTTTCATTCCATATTGTTCTCCTCTATTCACTGAGCAAGAGGGTATTTTTTTTATTTTTATGATTTTTCTACACAAAGATATGAATTTTAAGTTATGTGAATTAAATAAATAGCAAAAATTCTTATTTTCTTACTTAATCCAGTCAGCCGCTACACAATCCTTGTATGCGTCGAAGCTCCATGCGTCACATTCTGATTTGTTGTGCTTTCCACCTCAGCTGCCACTCGTCCCACCTTTATCGCTCCATTTCTTCGTCCGACGCAATCTGATNATAGGGATTCCAAACTTAGAGGTGTTTTTTGACCTTAGAAAAATCAGATAGCACACCTAAGCCAGGAAGTTTAAACCCTCAAAATCTCAAATCATGATGACTAATATTTAATGACTTATTGATTTAATTAAGTTTTTAAGTATTTAATTAATTAAAAATAAAATTTAAGTCGAATAATTTTAATTTTTATTCCATATTGTTCTCCTCTATTCACTGAGCAAGAGGGTATTTTTTCTATTTTTATGATTTTTCTACACAAAGATATGAATTTTAAGTTATGTGAATTAAATAAATAGCTAAAATTCTTATTTTCTTACTTAATCCAGTCAGCCGCTACACAATCCTTGTATGCGTCAAAGCTCCATGCGTCACATTCTGATTCGTTGTGCTTTCCACCTCAGCTGCCACTCGTCCCACCTTTATCGCTCCATTTCTTCGTCCGACGCAATCTGATCCACATGTTCGATACACACACAATCGGTAGGCTCCTGGTCATCATCCCCATTGGCCTTAAACTGAGAACCAATCATTTTCTAAACCTAATTTCTCTATCGATTCTCAACAAAATTACATGATATTTGTTTTTAAAGCTTCATCTATTCAAGACAAACCTATCTATATGATTAATCGAGTATAAAATACAGGTTTGCTTCACAATTGACCAAACCAATCTTGGGGAAAATAGTCCATACCTTGGTCTAAGAAGTGTAGCCTTAATTGGATTTGTTTCTGAGCTCCATTGTGAGCTGACGAACCTCCTCCAAGTGTCAATTTGAGATGAGATTGAGTTGAAGTATGAATTTGATCTGAGGGTGATTTGGGCTTGGTCTAGGGCTAGGTCTGAGTGCTCAAAATGATGGGGCTTTGGGTTGAGAAGTCATCTCAGGCTCTGGTGAAGCTTATGAGACAATTAATTTGGAGTATGGATGCACTAGGTGGTAAGGCTGTGAAACCTTTGAACTTCAGTAATGAAATGAAAGACTGAGAATGGTTGGGTTGAGCTTCTTTGGATTACTAGAGGGTCTGGTGAAATTTTGACAGAGTTTTGTTAACATTTGATTATCCTCCTCTTTGGTCTTGGAGGGTGGTCTTATTTGTTGAGGAGGCTGTGGTGGCTATCAGGGCCAGCTGTGGTGGCAAGGGTGATGCTTAGGTGGAGGGAAGAATTGCCCAAGTGGCCCATGGGGCTTAGCCAACTCAAATGGGTTAAATTTTGGGTTTTTGCCAATTGGGGATTCTCAGCAATGATGTTTTTCGGCGGCTGTGGTGGGTGACCGGCTAGGGTCAGGTCACCTCCAAGTTCAGGTGAGCCAGGGGTGTTGTGAGGTCAAGTCACTTTGGTTTAATGGTGGCCCCATGATGAATATTCAAGGGAGAATTGACTTTTGGGTAAATTGGCTAGAGTTGGGTTTAACCCCTTGGTTATGTGGCTAGGCTCATGCCTTAGGTGGTTAGGGCTGGTCCTAAAACCCTCAAGCAGGTTTGAGTGAAGTCAAATGGCTGGCTTGATGATGCGGGTGGATTTAGTGTGTGAATTTTGTAAATATTTTTCAATATTACAAAATACACACGACAAATACAATAACAAATATGCAAATTTATCCCAATAAAAGTAACTTCAGTGAAATTAGTTTTAACTTTTAAAAATCTTTAAACTGCCAAATCCCTTTTAAAAACAATGCAAATATACGTATCATTCAAGTAATAAAGGGCTCTAATGGAGTCCTAGATATCTATCTCACAGGGAAGTTGGAAATGTCTATAAGTAAATTCTTAAGATTATAATGTATAATACAAATTTTAAAACTACAAAAAGTAAAGTACAAAATTTGAATATTAAATATTAGAGTGAATGCTAATTAAAATGCAAGTTGAAAGATAAAATAAACTAAAATAAATTCTAAACATTCAAAAGTAAACTTATGAAAACTTAACAAAGTTTTTGTGACGGAAAGTTAAAATTTAATAAAACATCCTTCCCCTTTACAATGAGTATATAGATTGTGAAGAAATTAAAATCAATTGACAAAATATATAAAAACTGTTTTGTGCAAAATAGGAGCATTCCTATTCTTTACCCTTCTCCAAGTGCATAAAGAACATTGACTGATCCAGAGTTTGGTCCCTAATTCCATGGTTAGGCTAGGAGGATACCAGCTACCACTCCAGAGCTCCATCTACTCCCTTACCTAAAAGCTAACAATCTTGCATTAGTTTCAAATCAACTGGACAAAATTGGGGATTTTAGTCTATCACCTTAAAATCTCCAATTCTGCATCCAACAAAGTATATTTTTCTATTTATTTGCACCCAACACAATGGATGACATACTCTCCCATGAAATCAAATGTGATTCTCCCCATGTTGTAGAAATCATATCCCTTTTGGAACATATGTTTCTCAACACATTTTAACATTTTAATTGGGCAGATTGATAATTAAATGAAGATCAGAGTTCAAAACATTTAAAATTATTGACATTTAAAATAATTTAAAACAAAATCAATTATTCACAAAAGCATATCTCAAAGTAGGGAGAATGATAAATAAGACAACTCAGAATTCATGAGAAGGATACGATAAAACACAGATTTCATATATAAAAATAAGTTTACAAAATAAAAGAAATAAAAGACACAACTTATCTCATAATCATTCCCAAGCAAATCCCTAGAATTTCTCTTCAAGCCATTCCCTCTTTACAAGCACTCTCAACTCTCTCAAAGATGTGTAATGAAGAAGAAATCTCTCACTTACCCTTTCCTCTTACAATCGTTGAAGAAAATCTCCAAGCCCTTGACTTGTCTCTCTCTCCCTTTATCTCTTCTTCTCGTACCATTACACGCCACACTCCTTACAAGCCCTAGACTTCCCTCTCTTTTATAAAGGCTGCCTTCCTCTAAAAAGAATTCAAAATTCTATCTAAAAGTCACTCTTTTGAATTCAAAAGATATGCCCATTGATCCAAGAGACATATACCTTTATAAAAGAACATTACAAAGTGTTTAGATACATTGAATCACTCCAAGGGGTGTTTAGAACAAGTGTCCCTTTTGAAATTTGCATAAAATTTGTCTCGAACTGCCTTAATCCACAAAAAGTCATCTCTGGCGCATGTTGCGCCAAATCTAGTGCATGTTGCGCCAAATCTGGTGCATCATGTGCCAACTCTCTATCAAATGGCGCATCTGACACCAATCTGGAGCATCTTGCGTTAGCTCTCTTCATGTTAGAGCATCTTACACCAATCTAGCGCATCTTGCGCAAGAATCCAAAAATTCACTATTTTGGCTCCAAATTTCGTCCCTTTTGCTACTTTTGCTACTTTTGCTCCAAATACCTAAAATTGATATACCTGCAACAAAAACATGAAAATACTCTTCTTTAAAGTGCAATATCGCCAAAGCTAAGCATAAAATATATACTTAAAACTACATATTATTTTGGTGTATCAGAATCCCCTAAACTTAAATGTTACTTGTCCTCAAGTGACACTTTTACTTTTAAAAACATATGACTTAGGATAGAGATTAAATTATAACTTTTATACTTTAGTTTAATAAATAAAATAGTAAAATTTAAGAAAAAACCTTTAATAATTTAGATTCAAACTCTAAGTCTAAGAATATTTAGTAATCAAATTTAAGATTTCTGAATCTCTATTCATTTCAAGAAGAATTACAATTTGTTATATCAATGGTACTTAGAATATTCATATGAAAAAGAGCTTCATAAAAACATTACTAATAATGCTACTAATACTCCAATACAAGTTTAGAAAATGTAATAAAGCTTTTTTCGTAAGTTGATTCAAGTGAAAACTAGGCATCTCCTCACTCTTTTTTCTTTCCTTTTATTTTCTTTTATTTTCTTTTAGGATATTTTCAATCCTTTCTTTTCTTTTTTTTTAAGTGAGGATTACTATATTTGGATAGCCTTTAATAGTTTTGAACTTCACTATCCTCTTCTTAAAGTCAAAACACTTACCTTTCTTCACTTTATAAATTCATATTAGTTTATAATTTTCATAAAGTTTTATTTTTTTCTTCTTACATGTAACTCTAAAATTCTTAACACTTCAAAAATACAATTTCCCTTACTTTAAATAGAAAAACATACTCTTATCCTATCATACCAAATATTTTTAACTTTAGAATTGACTTTCATTATTAAAAACTTTTTACCTAAATTTACATAGGTATAGTCATTTAAAGTTAAATCTTAATATCTTAGGTCATGCTAAATTAATTTTAAAAATATTGCTAGTTGAAAACAAAGAAATTTTACTTTTTTTTTAAAAAAAATTTTCTTCCCCCCAAAATTAAGTTTTTAAGTCATTTAAAAATATTTTAGTATAAAATTGAGTTGGTGACAGAAAACAATAATGCATAAAAATAAAAACTAACTTGTAGAGGATTTCTGACTATGAAACTGGGCTCTTGTATACTGTAGGTATTAACTTTAAAAATACAAATAGGTTTTAAAGAATTAAATAAAACATAATATATTCTAATGAATTTGCTGAGAATTAAAAATAGAAACAAAATATGAAAATACTAAAAAATATATAGAAGAAGTAAAAACCTATTGTTACTATTACAATATTAAGTCCACAACACGAAATAAATTTTTTTACTACAATCGTTTCAAATCACATTAAATAAGAACATAATAAAAAATAAGAAAAAAATAAATAAAACAAACTAAAATCCTAAGAAAGACAGTCCTCAACGCCTTCCTCATCATCATCATCTTCTTTTTCTTCTTCTTCTTCATGAATAGGAGCATAAGGAGTAAAGTTGGGGCACGTAGGAAATTCCACATTATATTCACCCATAATATATCTAGCTATAGCTTCCTCAAAAGCTATATCATGTTGAACTCTCCTCTACTTATACTCATTATTATAAGAATTTCTCACTCCAATTTCTCCAGTTTTATTTTAAATATTAACTATATCCATTTGTTGAAACATGAGTTGATCCATAATATTTTCAAGTGATGCAGAGCGAGAAGTAGATGCCCCTGCAGTTGATGTAGAGGGTCTATCACTACCTACACTCCTAGACTCAACAATTAATTCAACTTTTTGAACCTATGCTTCCCAATAGGATTTTTTGGCTGTAATCTTTCCTCATTTCTATGGGACACTACTCCTGATTTCTCATATAGAGTAAAAATCAGGGTAGGATAACCCAAACCACTAGCAGTAGAGCTCTTAGCTATGCTCCGAGCATGATGAACTATAAGAGCACCAATATCTATTGCTTTCATGTTCTAAATGCAGTATTTTAATACAACTCTATCCTTCGCTACATTGATAAGATGATTTGTGGGCAGTAAATTAGCAGAGGTGAAATGGTTTCATAGATTTGACTGAATAGTCAACATGGAANACTTACCTTTCTTCACTTTATAAATTCATATTAGTTTATAATTTTCATAAAGTTTTATTTTTTTCTTCTTACATGTAACTCTAAAATTCTTAACACTTCAAAAATACAATTTCCCTTACTTTAAATAGAAAAACATACTCTTATCCTATCATACCAAATATTTTTAACTTTAGAATTGACTTTCATTATTAAAAACTTTTTACCTAAATTTACATAGGTATAGTCATTTAAAGTTAAATCTTAATATCTTAGGTCATGCTAAATTAATTTTAAAAATATTGCTAGTTGAAAACAAAGAAATTTTACTTTTTTTTTAAAAAAAATTTTCTTCCCCCCAAAATTAAGTTTTTAAGTCATTTAAAAATATTTTAGTATAAAATTGAGTTGGTGACAGAAAACAATAATGCATAAAAATAAAAACTAACTTGTAGAGGATTTCTGACTATGAAACTGGGCTCTTGTATACTGTAGGTATTAACTTTAAAAATACAAATAGGTTTTAAAGAATTAAATAAAACATAATATATTCTAATGAATTTGCTGAGAATTAAAAATAGAAACAAAATATGAAAATACTAAAAAATATATAGAAGAAGTAAAAACCTATTGTTACTATTACAATATTAAGTCCACAACACGAAATAAAATTTTTTACTACAATCGTTTCAAATCACATCAAATAAGAACATAATAAAAAATAAGAAAAAAATAAATAAAACAAACTAAAATCCTAAGAAAGACAGTCCTCAACGCCTTCCTCATCATCATCATCTTCTTTTTCTTCTTCTTCTTCATGAATAGGAGCATAAGGAGTAAAGTTGGGGCACGTAGGAAATTCCACATTATATTCACCCATAATATATCTAACTATAGCTTCCTCAAAAGCTATATCATGTTGAACTCTCCTCTACTTATACTCATTATTATAAGAATTTCTCACTCCAATTTCTCCAGTTTTATTTTAAATATTAACTATATCCATTTGTTGAAACATGAGTTGATCCATAATATTTTCAAGTGATGCAGAACGAGAAGTAGATGCCCCTGCAGTTGATGTAGAGGGTCTATCACTACCTATACTCCTAGACTCAACAATTAATTCAACTTTTTGAACCTATGCTTCCCAATAGGATTTTTTGGCTGTAATCTTTCCTCATTTCTATGGGACACTACTCCTGATTTCTCATATAGAGTAAAAATCAGGGTAGGATAACCCAAACCACTAGCAGTAGAGCTCTTAGCTATGCTCCGAGCATGATGAACTATAAGAGCACCAATATCTATTGCTTTCATGTTCTAAATGTAGTATTTTAATACAACTCTATCCTTCGCTACATTGATCAGATGATTTGTGGGCAGTAAATTAGCAGAGGTGAAATGGTTTCATAGATTTGACTGAATAGTCAACATGGAAGCGTAGAAGTTAACTTTCTTATCATTCTTAATCCTTCATTCTCCTCTTCCATCAGTCAGATAGGCAATCACTTCATACAGTGATGAATCAGTCATCATGAATGCATCGTATTCATCATAAAATACCTTTCTCAACCCATAAAAAGCATTGATCCTTTCTCTAGAAAATTCAACTTGCTTACCTCTGACAAGGATGTGATTGTCAGTAGTGAACCTCAAGTTGACATAAAACTCCTCAATCATTGGTACAATCACCGCTATAGTGAAGTAGTAAAACCTTTCCCAATTTATGACAATGATCAACCTCTCGATCTCGCCATTCGGCTTAACAAATGCCCGTTCTTGGATCAATTTTCTTGAATCTATTTAAGTGTTATATCTGTGTTGGGTCTTGAACTTGACAAATCTTCGTGCATCAAGATCATCTGAGTGCTTTCCTCTCTTTACTCGTGGAGCCATTGGAAGTTCTATCAAAATCCAAATAAATTCCAAATAAATTACAAAATAAAAAATCTAACTCCCCAAGTAAGATTATTTGGTAATAAACTTTTCACAATGAGTTTTCTTCAAGCTTTTTCATAAAAAAATCCCAAATTTTGGATTTTCCATAATGTAGGAAAAATCCATGGTGAAAATTAAAAATTTCTAAGTTAAAGTGAAGCTCATACCAAGAGAAGATGAAATATACGATTTTTGGCCTCCGAAATCTTCTCTATCGCGCTCAATGTGAAGCCTAAGTCAAGGTTTAGAGGTAGGAGATGACCCAAGCAGTAAACATGAAATTTTACTGTGCGATATCACAGGCTTCTAGGAAATCTAGCTTTTTTGGGAATTTGGCACATCTTGCACCATATCTGGTGCATCATGCGCCAACTCTCTGTAAATTGGCGCATCTTGCGCCAATATCTTAATTTTCCAAATTTCATTTTCTATGGAAATCTGTTGTGCACCGCTTTACGTCTACCTCTAATTAACTCAAATGAACATTTATAATCATAATTAAACATTAATCTAACATCAAAATTTTACAAACAAATAAAATCAGTGCTATTACAAACTAACATTTTTCAAGCCAACAAACACTAATTCAATATCCAAAGCAAACCAAAACTTCCTAACACTGAAATCTAAACATCAAAATACCAAAATCAAACATAAATAGAGTTCAAAAATAAAAGTAAATGAAGTCCAACAGAACAAAATAACCAAAACAAGCAGTATTAGACAAAACATTACGTGCATAGATTAAGCTCATACATCTTCTTCACTCTCATCTTCCTGGATATCTCCCATAGATTGGTAGTGCACATACAAGTTGTACAAGGGTCAATAAGGAAACTCATTAGTTGAATCCTCCCTAATCCAAGAATGTTCTTGAACATACATACCAAACAATCTTCAATACGATTAGTATGTTCAAAATGTTCCTTCAGTCTCCAATCCATATGATCCAACATTTCAGAAATATTCCCAATTGCATGGATAAGATTCTGCACATCTTTTTCTATATTCTTGGCTCTTTTTAACAGTGTGTTCGAATTAAAGTAAGGTTGAAAAGGTGATGAATTCTGGGATGCTTGATCTATCATTACATTCATATCGTTCTCATCTCCCATTCCAATACAATTGCAATAGACTTTTGGATCCATCGGTTTCCAAGGAAGAAACACTTTTTCCCAACTCTCATAAGGCACTTATGATTGACTGCATAGTAGGAAAATAATGGATGGATGTCCCAGTCTAGTTGTAGATCCATTGATAATCAAACCTAAAATCAATATCACAATTATTGCTCCAATATCAACAACTTTTTCAGTTTGAATACAGTAATTCAAAATAGTACTTTCCTTAGTTACCTTACTGACTTTCATAGTGGGAAGTAATTTTGATGAAATAAAGAAGTGTCATGCCTTAGAAGCAGGATTTAACAATGATGAAGAAAAACTTGCATTCCATCATCTTTGGCCTCCCATTTCGCATCTTCATCTCTAAGGTATCGATAGAGTTCATTCATATTATCTCTCGTAGGGGTAAAATTTATGTAGTGAAAAATAGGCACATTTTTAATCATAAACATCTCGTTTATTCTTGAAGGATTGAATTGTAAAAACCTGCCTCACACATAGACAATTTTTTGGTTGATTCCATGTAGATTTGCATTAAACTCTTGCACTATAGGGACAACTACGGTGACAGTAGTGTAACCAAGCACTTCCCATCATCTCTGTGCAATAATCTCTTCCACTTGAGTAATCAGTGTGTTGAATCCTCGATTCACTAACCCCATTTCTTTAATTAGCCTCTTGTGCACTAGAACTCGATCATGTAACTTCTGCACATCAAAGCTGACAAACTTTCTCCGGTTGAAAATTACAAATCTAGAAGAATTTTTAGAGTGGGACACCATTGGAATTGAGTTCTAATGATTCTTCCCTCATTTTCCCTCCTAAAATGGACTTTGGAATCAATATTTGGGAGTTATAAGGAGAAGTTTCCGCCAAAAACTGCCAAAAATAGTTTTTTGAAACATTTTAAGACATTTTTTTTGCCGTAGCGCATTATGCACCAATTCTAGCACATCATGTGCCAGCTCACTAGAATGTGGCACAACATGCGCCAGTTACAAAAAATTGCCATTTCGATTTCTATCTAAAAAACTCTCAATTCTTCTTTATATTTAGGTAAATAAACATGTTTTTAAATATTTTCTCAATTTCAATTTTCTCAAATACATGGACTCTATAAAACACAAATATAAATATACGTAAATATTCCAAACATAAAGAAAAAGGAAAAAAAAATAACGATAACTATGGGTTGCCTCCTAAAAATGCTTAGTTTACTGTCGTCAGCCCGACATTGTCAGTCTTTATTTTGGGTGATTCAACATTATAGTCTCTTTAAAAACTGGCCTTTGACCATCAAAATATGATTTCTATTTGTACCCATTCACTTTAAATACCATTCCAGTCTTGGGATTTTCAATATTAACAGCTACATAGGGATAGACTTTCACAACTCTGAATGACCTTTTCCACCTAGACTTCAGTTTTCTAGGAAATAATTTCAATCTTGTATTGTATAATAATACATCCTGTCCATGTTTAAATTTCTTTTATATTATCTTTCGATGATGTTATTCTTTCATTCTTTCCTTATACATCATAGCATTATCGTAAGATTCATTCCTAATTTCTTCAATCTCATTCAATTGCAATAATCTTTTCTCTCTAGCTTCTTCCAAATTGAAATTGAATTCCTTTATAGCTCAACAAGCTTCACGCTTCAATTCTACTGGCAAGTGACAAGTCTTCTAAAAAATTAATCTATAAGGGACATTCATATAGGTGTCTTATAGTCTGTCTTGTATGCTCATAATGTCGTATCTAATCTTGAAGAACAATCCATTTTATTAGGATTTACACTTTTTTCCAATGTTCTCCTAATTTCATGATTAGATATTCCTGCCAAACCATTAGTTTGTCGATGATAAGTAGTTGCAATTTTTTGCATTATATTGTATTTTTCTACCAATCTTACAATTGTTGCATTTTTAAAATGAGATCCTCCATTGGTAATGTTTACTCTTAGCATTCCATATCTTGTAAAAATATTTTTTAATTAAAAATTTTAAAACACTATGAGCATCACTTCGAGGTAAAGCTATTACTTCAATCCATTTTGAAACATAATCCACTGTAATCAATATATATATATATATATATATATATATATATATATATATATATATATATATATANAGTTGGGCCAGCCAATTTGCAGACTGGTTTCCTTCCCTGTAGATGAAAGTGAAATGAATCTGGAACTTTGTAATAAGATCTCTGATTTTTTTTATCCAAAATAAGTGGTGCCATGAAGATCCCTCCTCCTAATTTAGTAGATGAATCACTGCAGCAGAATCCACCTCCAGCCATAGCTTATACCAATTGGCTTTATTAGCAAGGTTGAGTGCCCAATAAGCAGCAATAAGCTCAATCTCAGTAGCATCAGCAACCATTACTGGGGTGTAGAAGTATAAGAGGCACTTACCCAAATGATTTCTGTATATACCCCCCACTTCAGCTCCATGTTTTGTAAGGCTTCCATCAATATTAATCTTCACAGTGGGATGTTGAGGAGATTTCTAATAAACTCTAAATAATTGAATAGGATTAGTCTTTTCTGATGAGCAGGATTTTGATACATTAGGGAATCTTTTCCATTTGATCATCTTATGTAGATAAGATAATCTGTTTCTAACAGTTTTTTCAAAATTTGGGATGGCATTCTCAAACTTTGCCTTATTTCTTTCCATCCAAATGAAACAAGCAGTAATAAGTGGTATAGGAGCATAGTTTCTCTTGTGCCAGGTCTGCCAGCAATTGAATAGCCTATCCCAAGTAAAATCTTTCTCATCAATGTTCAACTGAGTCAGTAGCTGTTTCCACACCTGCTGAGCAAAATTACATTCAAATAACAAGAGAACCAAGGATTCTTCCTCTTTCATACATAACCAGCATTTAGAGGGATCTCTCCCTTTAACTTGAGAATGTCATCAGTAGGAATCATCTTATGGAATATCCTCCAACAGAGAAAGGACATAGATGGGGATAGAAATTTGTTCCAAATAGTGTCTCCCCAGGGTATTTGCTCCTAATAGAAGACTTTAAAATAGATAGCTTTGGTTAGACATTGATGAGAGAATGTCTGCCACACGAATTTATCAGCCTTACTTCTATCAAAATTTATACTAGCCACTTTGGTGATAGAATGAGGTTGCAAAATATNAATTGATAGTTATTTAAATTTTATTCTAATTATTCTTGTGAATTACCTGGGTCACCTAATTTCTACTGTTCGCCCAGGACTGATCCAATTGCCGCATGTGGGTGCGCTCGTGTAACTCTGTAATGGATGGCTCCCATCCTTTCTTTAGTGTCTGTTAGTGTAATGGAATAGGTAACATATATTTAACGCGAAATAAGATTGACTTCACAAAATAAGTCTTACCAGCCTCGTATTGTACTCAATATGTGGTGTCGGCTGGGAATGTGTTATTTGCATCTTAGAAGTAATTTAAATTTAATTTTATATACATATAAATTTGAATTTTTGAAAAAAGTGTTTTAATTTTGAAAAAGTAATATTTTAATTTTTGAAAATACGAGATCAAATTGATCCCACATAGATAATAGTTTAAGTAAATGAGCACAACACTACAAGTGACATTGCTACCTGAGGAATAAACATATAACTTACTAGTGAGGTTCAATTAAATAAATTAAAGAATTTATGATATCAGTTTGGTTTGTGAAGCATTTTTTTTATATAAGATGACAAGTTCCCCTATTTAATATGGAAGATTAGGTAGGGTTTATATTAAGCTTGGTTCCTAAAGTTTTCTATAAGGGCAATCCCCTATAGTTAATTATATCTTAAATGACCGAAGTCGCTTAAGAAAACTCTCAATTTAGATAAAAAAATCATGCCTTCAAGGATTTCAAAAAGTTAGAATTCTCAAGATTGGACAAATGAGTGTCAAATGGGAGAAGATCAAATTTGGAATATTTTATTTTTGGAATCCGAAAGAAGAAAAACTAGGGGATGCCACAAATCCTGAGGAGAACCTCAATGACTTCCCAAGCTATCCTATAATTGGGCTTCAATTTTGGTGAGAACATATTATTTAATGTTTTATCCTGCCAATTATTATTATTTAGGGCTTATATTTGCAAGACACAATCATACAAATAATCTGAAAGATAGGAGGGTTTATGGCACAACAAATGACAACCTTGGAACCTAAGGCGAGTTAGGGCTTAAATCGCACAACACAATTCTGCAAAAGCCTAAAAATAAAATTGAGGATTTATGTTGGACTAGGTGGACTACCTTGAAGTCCTATGATTTGTTGCTTAATTCTAAGGAAATTTGCTGTTGTAGATCCATTTGCTCTCTTGAAGTTGTTCTTTTGTACATCCTTATCATGATACCCACGACATTAGCTCTGAGTTCCTCATCAATGTAACAATCCTAAAGTTTAAGGTTTAAAGGATTAAATGACAAATCTAGTTCAAAATGTGGGGGGATTAATGTTGATTAGAGCCACGCCGGTTAGGATCCAACGGTTCCCTCGTTCCAGTACCATTATTTTCTTTTAAATTTACTTAGCTTAAATGAGTTGTTAAGCTCATTTAAACTGAGAAGATCTCGTTAGTAACCTTGGGTTACCTCTTCCAAGCGACACCCGTAAATTCAAAAAGACGTGTTATGAAATTGTTGTTTTCGTTTTGGTTTTGAAAATGTTGTTTAATTTTGAAAAAAATGATCAATTTTGGAAAGGTTGTTTTTGTTTTGATGTCACATGCAAATTAGTTTCAAGTTTTACAGAGTAAATTAAACAGATGCAAGTAGGAAAATATGTTGTAAAGTAACAAAAATTGTAATACAAAAACATAAATGTGTACCTGTCGTCTTCTCACACTCCCGCTAAAAGATTAGCCTTGCAGTATATATTTATAATTTTATAGAAATTTAAATAAAATTGCAGGAAAGGAAAATCATGGAAGAAGGTTCAAGCTACCCCTACNATCCAAGTGACACCCGTAAATTCAAAAAGACGTGTTATGAAATTGTTGTTTTCGTTTTGGTTTTAAAAATGTTGTTTAATTTTGAAAAAATTGATCAATTTTGGAAAGCTTGTTTTTGTTTTGATGTCACATGCAAATTAGTTTCAAGTTTTGCAGAGTAAATTAAACAGATGCAAGTAGGAAAATATGTTGTAAAGTAACAAAAATTGTAATACAAAAACATAAATGTGTACCTGTCCTCTTCTCACACTCCCGCTAAAAGATTAGCCTTGCAGTATATATATATAATTTTATAGAAATTTAAATAAAATTGCAGGAAAGGAAAATCATGGAAGAAGGTTCAAGCTACCCCTACTAAGTTCAATGTCACAACCTGATGGTTCCCTAGAAGTTTTAATGGATGATTTTCTGGAACAAAGTATAATAGTTTCATTCGTCCTTCAAAAAAATATTCAAAAGATCATGGGGGTGTTTGAAGTATGATAACTTCATTCAATTGGACTTATTGTATTGTTTAAATAATCATCCAAATTTAAGTTTAGGGTTCCACTGATTAAACTACTCTATGCTCAGTGAACTTGATGTTTTAGTTATCTCATGAGAGGGGTACTTAATTAGTCATTTAATGTTTCATTTAAAAGTTATATAATGGGTGCCATGTTGGTAAGATTAAGTTATTAAGGATTTCATGCTCATAATTAAAGCTGGGCTTGTAGTGTTTGCAAAATGTACACGATTCTTTCCTAAACCTCATTAAGTAAATTCAAATTAAGTCTAGTTCACTACTAAGCCCTAAAGACTTATTTGTGTGGATAAATTCAGAATTTTTAGGGATGTTAAATTATGTTGTATCCTTAATCTTTATCAATGATTATAATATCACTCAAACATTAACTAGGGGTTTTAATTAAGTGAGTTATCATTTTCCAAAATCAAACCACTCACCTTAGAATCATTTGATTTAATTGAACTCCAAATTATAATAATTGGGAGAAATTACAATTATACCATAATTGTAGAAAAGTGAAGANCGCATCAGTTTCAAATCAACTGAACCAAATTGGGGATTTTAGTCTATCACCTTAAAATCTCCAATTCTGCATCCAAAAAAGTATATTTTTCTATTTATTTGCACCCAACACAATGAATGACATACTCTCCCATGAAATCAAATGTGATTCTCCCCATGTTGTAGAAATCATATTCCTTTTGGAATATATGTTTCTCAACACATTTTAACATTTTAATTGGGCAGATTGATACATAAATGAAGATCAGAGTTCAAAACATTTAAAATTATTGACATTTAAAATAATTTAAAACAAAATCAATTCTTCACAAAAGCATATCTCAAAGTAGGGAGAATGATAAATAAAACAACTCAGAATTCATGAGAAGGATACGATAAAACACAGATTTCATATATAAAAATAAGTTTACAAAATGACTACTCAAAATTCATGAGAAGGATATGATTAAACACAGATTTCATATATAAAAACAAGTTTACAAAATAAAAGAAATAAAAGACACAACTTTAACCATTCCCAAGCAAATCCCTAGAAGTTCTCTTCAAGCCATTCCCTCTTTACAAGCACACTCAACTCTCTCTTAGATGTGTAATGAAGAAGAAATCTCTCATTTACCCTTTCCTCTTACAATCGTTGAAGAAAATCTCCAAGCCCTTGACTTGTCTCTCTCTCCCTTTATCTCTTCTTCTCGTACCATTACATGCCACACTCCTTACAAGCCCTAGACTTCCCTCTCTTTTATAAAGGTTGCCTTCCTCTAAAAAGAATTCAAAATTCTATCTAAAAGTCACTCTTTTGAATTCAAAAGATATGCCCATTGATCCAAGAGACATATACCTTTATAAAAGAACATTACAAAGTGTTTAGATACATTGAATCACTCCAAGGGGTGTTTAGAACAAATGTCTCTTTTGAAATTTGCATAAAATTTGTCTCGAACTGCCTTAATCCACAAAAAGTTGTCTCTGGCGCATGTTGCGCCAAATCTGGTGCATCATGTGCCAACTCTCTATCAAATGGCGCATCTGGCGCCAATCTGGAGCATCTTGCGTTAGCTCTCTTCATGTTAGAGCATCTTACACCAATCTAGCGCATCTTGCGCCAGAATCCAAAAATTCACTATTTTGGCTCCAAATTTCGTCCCTTTTGCTACTTTTGCTCCAAATACCTAAAATTGATATACCTGCAACAAAAATATGAAAATACTCTTCTTTAAAGTGCAATATCGCCAAAGATAAGCATAAAATATATACTTAAAACTACATATTATTTTGGTGTATCAAAATCCCCTAAACTTAAATGTTACTTGTCCTCAAGTGACACTTTTACTTTATAAAAACATATGACTTAGGATAGAGATTAAATTATAACTTCTATACTTTAGTTTAATAAATAAAATAGTAAAATTTAAGAAAAAACCTTTAATAATTTAGATTCAAACTCTAAGTCTAAGAGTATTTAGTAATCAAATTTAAGATTTCTGAATCTCTATTCATTTTAAGAAGAATTGTAATTTGTTATATCAAGGGTACTTAGAATATTCATATGAAAAAGAGCTTCATAAAAACTTTACTAATAATGCTACTAATACTCCAATGCAAGTTTAGAAAATGTAATAAAGCTTTTTTCGTAAGTTGATTCAAGTGAAAACTAGGCATCTCCTCACTCTTTTTTCTTTCCTTTTATTTTCTTTTATTTTCTTTTAGGATATTTTCAATCCTTTCTTTTCTTTTTTTTTAAGTGAGGATTACTATATTTGGATAGCCTTTAATAGTTTTGAACTTCACTATCCTCTTCTTAAAGTCAAAACCCTTACCTTTCTTCACTTTATAAATTCATATTAGTTTATAATTTTCATAAAGTTTTATTTTTTTCTTCTTACATGTAACTCTAAAATTCTTAACACTTCAAAAATACAATTTCCTTTACTTTAAATAGAAAAACATACTATTATCCTATCATACCAAATATTTTTAACTTTAGAATTGAATTTCATTATTAAAAACTTTTTACCTAAATTTACATAGGTATAGTCATTTAAAGTTAAATCTTAATATCTTAGGTCATGCTAAATTAATTTTAAAAATATTGCTAATTGAAAACAAAGAAATTTTACTTCTTTTTAAAAGAAATTTTCTTCCCCCCAAAATTAAGTTTTTAAGTCATTTAAAAATATTTTAGTATAAAATTGAGTTGGTGACAGAAAACAATAATGCATAAAAATAAAAACTAACTTGTAGAGGATTTCTGACTATGAAACTGGGCTCTTGTATACTGTAGGTATTAACTTTAAAAATACAAATAGGTTTTAAAGAATTAAATAAAACATAATATATTCTAATGAATTTGCTGAGAATTAAAAATAGAAACAAAATATGAAAATACTAAAAAATATATAGAAGAAGTAAAAACCTATTGTTACTATTACAATATTAAGTCCACAACACGAAATAAAATTTTTTACTACAATCGTTTCAAATCACATCAAATAAGAACATAATAAAAAATAAGAAAAAAATAAATAAAACAAACTAAAATCCTAAGAAAGACAGTCCTCAACGCCTTCCTCATCATCATCATCTTCTTTTTCTTCTTCTTCTTCATGAATAGGAGCATAAGGAGTAAAGTTGGGGCACGTAGGAAATTCCACATTATATTCACCCATAATATATCTAACTATAGCTTCCTCAAAAGCTATATCATGTTGAACTCTCCTCTACTTATACTCATTATTATAAGAATTTCTCACTCCAATTTCTCCAGTTTTATTTTAAATATTAACTATATCCATTTGTTGAAACATGAGTTGATCCATAATATTTTCAAGTGATGCAGAACGAGAAGTAGATGCCCCTGCAGTTGATGTAGAGGGTCTATCACTACCTATACTCCTAGACTCAACAATTAATTCAACTTTTTGAACCTATGCTTCCCAATAGGATTTTTTGGCTGTAATCTTTCCTCATTTCTATGGGACACTACTCCTGATTTCTCATATAGAGTAAAAATCAGGGTAGGATAACCCAAACCACTAGCAGTAGAGCTCTTAGCTATGCTCCGAGCATGATGAACTATAAGAGCACCAATATCTATTGCTTTCATGTTCTAAATGTAGTATTTTAATACAACTCTATCCTTCGCTACATTGATCAGATGATTTGTGGGCAGTAAATTAGCAGAGGTGAAATGGTTTCATAGATTTGACTGAATAGTCAACATGGAAGCGTAGAAGTTAACTTTCTTATCATTCTTAATCCTTCATTCTCCTCTTCCATCAGTCAGATAGGCAATCACTTCATACAGTGATGAATCAGTCATCATGAATGCATCGTATTCATCATAAAATACCTTTCTCAACCCATAAAAAGCATTGATCCTTTCTCTAGAAAATTCAACTTGCTTACCTCTGACAAGGATGTGATTGTCAGTAGTGAACCTCAAGTTGACATAAAACTCCTCAATCATTGGTACAATCACCGCTATAGTGAAGTAGTAAAACCTTTCCCAATTTATGACAATGATCAACCTCTCGATCTCGCCATTCGGCTTAACAAATGCCCGTTCTTGGATCAATTTTCTTGAATCTATTTAAGTGTTATATCTGTGTTGGGTCTTGAACTTGACAAATCTTCGTGCATCAAGATCATCTGAGTGCTTTCCTCTCTTTACTCGTGGAGCCATTGGAAGTTCTATCAAAATCCAAATAAATTCCAAATAAATTACAAAATAAAAAATCTAACTCCCCAAGTAAGATTATTTGGTAATAAACTTTTCACAATGAGTTTTCTTCAAGCTTTTTCATAAAAAAATCCCAAATTTTGGATTTTCCATAATGTAGGAAAAATCCATGGTGAAAATTAAAAATTTCTAAGTTAAAGTGAAGCTCATACCAAGAGAAGATGAAATATACGATTTTTGGCCTCCGAAATCTTCTCTATCGCGCTCAATGTGAAGCCTAAGTCAAGGTTTAGAGGTAGGAGATGACCCAAGCAGTAAACATGAAATTTTACTGTGCGATATCACAGGCTTCTAGGAAATCTAGCTTTTTTGGGAATTTGGCACATCTTGCACCATATCTGGTGCATCATGCGCCAACTCTCTGTAAATTGGCGCATCTTGCGCCAATATCTTAATTTTCCAAATTTCATTTTCTATGGAAATCTGTTGTGCACCGCTTTACGTCTACCTCTAATTAACTCAAATGAACATTTATAATCATAATTAAACATTAATCTAACATCAAAATTTTACAAACAAATAAAATCAGTGCTATTACAAACTAACATTTTTCAAGCCAACAAACACTAATTCAATATCCAAAGCAAACCAAAACTTCCTAACACTGAAATCTAAACATCAAAATACCAAAATCAAACATAAATAGAGTTCAAAAATAAAAGTAAATGAAGTCCAACAGAACAAAATAACCAAAACAAGCAGTATTAGACAAAACATTACGTGCATAGATTAAGCTCATACATCTTCTTCACTCTCATCTTCCTGGATATCTCCCATAGATTGGTAGTGCACATACAAGTTGTACAAGGGTCAATAAGGAAACTCATTAGTTGAATCCTCCCTAATCCAAGAATGTTCTTGAACATACATACCAAACAATCTTCAATACGATTAGTATGTTCAAAATGTTCCTTCAGTCTCCAATCCATATGATCCAACATTTCAGAAATATTCCCAATTGCATGGATAAGATTCTGCACATCTTTTTCTATATTCTTGGCTCTTTTTAACAGTGTGTTCGAATTAAAGTAAGGTTGAAAAGGTGATGAATTCTGGGATGCTTGATCTATCATTACATTCATATCGTTCTCATCTCCCATTCCAATACAATTGCAATAGACTTTTGGATCCATCGGTTTCCAAGGAAGAAACACTTTTTCCCAACTCTCATAAGGCACTTATGATTGACTGCATAGTAGGAAAATAATGGATGGATGTCCCAGTCTAGTTGTAGATCCATTGATAATCAAACCTAAAATCAATATCACAATTATTGCTCCAATATCAACAACTTTTTCAGTTTGAATACAGTAATTCAAAATAGTACTTTCCTTAGTTACCTTACTGACTTTCATAGTGGGAAGTAATTTTGATGAAATAAAGAAGTGTCATGCCTTAGAAGCAGGATTTAACAATGATGAAGAAAAACTTGCATTCCATCATCTTTGGCCTCCCATTTCGCATCTTCATCTCTAAGGTATCGATAGAGTTCATTCATATTATCTCTCGTAGGGGTAAAATTTATGTAGTGAAAAATAGGCACATTTTTAATCATAAACATCTCGTTTATTCTTGAAGGATTGAATTGTAAAAACCTGCCTCACACATAGACAATTTTTTGGTTGATTCCATGTAGATTTGCATTAAACTCTTGCACTATAGGGACAACTACGGTGACAGTAGTGTAACCAAGCACTTCCCATCATCTCTGTGCAATAATCTCTTCCACTTGAGTAATCAGTGTGTTGAATCCTCGATTCACTAACCCCATTTCTTTAATTAGCCTCTTGTGCACTAGAACTCGATCATGTAACTTCTGCACATCAAAGCTGACAAACTTTCTCCGGTTGAAAATTACAAATCTAGAAGAATTTTTAGAGTGGGACACCATTGGAATTGAGTTCTAATGATTCTTCCCTCATTTTCCCTCCTAAAATGGACTTTGGAATCAATATTTGGGAGTTATAAGGAGAAGTTTCCGCCAAAAACTGCCAAAAATAGTTTTTTGAAACATTTTAAGACATTTTTTTTGCCGTAGCGCATTATGCACCAATTCTAGCACATCATGTGCCAGCTCACTAGAATGTGGCACAACATGCGCCAGTTACAAAAAATTGCCATTTCGATTTCTATCTAAAAAACTCTCAATTCTTCTTTATATTTAGGTAAATAAACATGTTTTTAAATATTTTCTCAATTTCAATTTTCTCAAATACATGGACTCTATAAAACACAAATATAAATATACGTAAATATTCCAAACATAAAGAAAAAGGAAAAAAAAATAACGATAACTATGGGTTGCCTCCTAAAAAATGCTTGGTTTACTGTCGTCAGCCTGACATTGTCAGTCTTTATTTTGGGTGATTCAACATTATAGTCTCTTTAAAAACTGGCCTTTGACCATCAAAATATGATTTCTATTTGTACCCATTCACTTTAAATACCATTCCAGTCTTGGGATCTTCAATATTAACAACTCCATAGGGATAGACTTTCACAACTCTGAATGACCTTTTCCACATAGACTTCAGTTTTCTAGGAAATAATTTCAATCTTGTATTGTATAATAATACATCCTGTCCATGTTTAAATTTCTTTTATATTATCTTTCGATGATGTTATTCTTTCATTCTTTCCTTATACATCATAGCATTATCGTAAGATTCATTCCTAATTTCTTCAATCTCATTCAATTGCAATAATCTTTTCTCTCTAGCTTCTTCCAAATTGAAATTGAATTCCTTTATAGCTCAATAAGCTTCACGCTTCAATTCTACTGGCAAGTGACAAGTCTTCTAAAAAATAAATCTATAAGGGACATTCATATAGGTGTCTTATAGTCTGTCTTGTATGCTCATAATGTCGTATCTAATCTTGAAGAACAATCCATTTTATTAGGATTTACACTTTTTTCCAATGTTCTCCTAATTTCATGATTAGATATTCCTGCCAAACCATTAGTTTGTCGATGATAAGTAGTTGCAATTTTTTGCATTATATTGTATTTTTCTACCAATCTTACAATTGTTGCATTTTTAAAATGAGATCCTCCATTGGTAATGTTTACTCTTAGCATTCCATATCTTGTAAAAATATTTTTTAATTAAAAATTTTAAAACACTATGAGCATCACTTCGAGGTAAAGCTATTACTTCAATCCATTTTGAAACATAATCCACTGTAATCAATATATATATATATATATATATATATATATATATATATATATATATATATATATATATATATATATATATATATATATATAAAAAGTGGGTGAAGGAGTTGTTATTGAGTCCCTACATGTTAGAGTAATGAGCAAGTTACAAAGTGCAAGGTAAAAAATTTGGAGAGTTTTTTTTGTTCAATACAATAACCCAAAAAAATCTTCCTAAAAAACCAAAAGTCCCACCAAAGAGGAAAATACAATTACTCAACAAAAGAGAATAAGTGTAAAAAAATATAGCTAAAACAAATTTTATTCATGTATCCTGGTTTGTAATTCTGAAGTGGGGAACCTCCAGTATGTCTCCTTGCAGCAGAAATTGAAGGGCTGGAGGGGGGTTTACAGCAACATTAGTCTCATTGGAGTATGACCCAAGTTGGGCCAGCCAATTTGCAGACTGGTTTCCTTCCCTGTAGATGAAAGTGAAATGAATCTGGAACTTTGTAATAAGATCTCTGATTTTTTTTATCCAAAATAAGTGGTGCCATGAAGATCCCTCCTCCTAATTTAGTAGATGAATCACTGCAGCAGAATCCACCTCCAGCCATAGCTTATACCAATTGGCTTTATTAGCAAGGTTGAGTGCCCAATAAGCAGCAATAAGCTCAATCTCAGTAGCATCAGCAACCATTACTGGGGTGTAGAAGTATAAGAGGCACTTACCCAAATGATTTCTGTATATACCCCCCACTTCAGCTCCATGTTTTGTAAGGCTTCCATCAATATTAATCTTCACAGTGGGATGTTGAGGAGATTTCTAATAAACTCTAAATAATTGAATAGGATTAGTCTTTTCTGATGAGCAGGATTTTGATACATTAGGGAATCTTTTCCATTTGATCATCTTATGTAGATAAGATAATCTGTTTCTAACAGTTTTTTCAAAATTTGGGATGGCATTCTCAAACTTTGCCTTATTTCTTTCCATCCAAATGAAACAAGCAGTAATAAGTGGTATAGGAGCATAGTTTCTCTTGTGCCAGGTCTGCCAGCAATTGAATAGCCTATCCCAAGTAAAATCTTTCTCATCAATGTTCAACTGAGTCAGTAGCTGTTTCCACACCTGCTGAGCAAAATTACATTCAAATAACAAGAGAACCAAGGATTCTTCCTCTTTCATACATAACCAGCATTTAGAGGGATCTCTCCCTTTAACTTGAGAATGTCATCAGTAGGAATCATCTTATGGAATATCCTCCAACAGAGAAAGGACATAGATGGGGATAGAAATTTGTTCCAAATAGTGTCTCCCCAGGGTATTTGCTCCTAATAGAAGACTTTAAAATAGATAGCTTTGGTTAGACGTTGATGAGAGAATGTCTGCCACGCGAATTTATCAGCCTTACTTCTATCAAAATTTATACTAGCCACTTTGGTGATAGAATGAGGTTGCAGAATATTAGATAGCTTAATTGAAGACCACTCATCACCATCCCAAAAATTAGCCACTTTGAGATCAATATTGTAAGCATTGGTAATAGGGGATAACCAATCTTTTAGACACCAATTATCAAGCAAAAACTTAATATCTCCTTTACTTAGACCCTAACCGTAAGTGTTCTCAGCAATTGTTATAATTTTCAGCATTTTCACCCAGATTTTAAAGTCCCCAGTTTTCCTGATAACTAGTGTAGGATGCTGATCTTTGCAATATTTGCCCCTCATAAATTTTTCCCACAGAGAGGTTTGAGCTCTAAACTTGATCCAAAGTTTACAGAAATTTATCTGAAGGAGTTGGTCTAGATCCTTAAAGCCAATACCCTCAGCTATCTGGGGTTTAGCAACCTTTTTCCAAGAAGCCCAGTGCATTTGCTGTCTTTGGCCAGACCACAAAAATTTCTTGAAAATTCTTTCAAGATGGATTTGTGTACTTTTCTTGATAGTAGTAATTTGCAGTATATATGAAGAAAAGGTAGTAAGAATACTCTTAAGCAATGTAATTCTTCCCCCATTAGATAAAAAAGTTTGTGTCCACCCATTGAGAAGATTGGAAATCTTATTCAATACCTCTTCAAACTGGATTTGCCTAGTTCTGCCAGTAAGGAGAAGTACCCCAAGATACTTAATTGGGAGCTGAGAGATAGAAAAACCAATGTAGTTAGAAGCCCATTGTTTGTAATTGGGGGAGGCATGTTTGTGAAAGACCATTTGACACTTTTCTGGATTAAAGTACATCCCAGAGTGAGCTTGAAAATTTTGAAGTGTCTGGAAAACTTTTCTTACAGCATTCTTATTAGCTATGGAAAAACCCATTATATCATCAACATATAGTAAGTGAGTAATGAATATATTGGATCTGTGGTGATATCTGTTATGGCTTTGATTCAAAAGAGCTTCATCTAGAATTCTGGATAAGTAATCAATGACAAGTATGAAAATGGTGGGGGACAATGGATCCCCTTGCTTTAGACCTCTGACAGTAGTGAAAGATCCCCTCCCTTAACCATTAGTTAAAATAGAATGCTCATTATTATGTAACCACCTCTTAATTAGTTGACAGAAAGAAGTATTAAATCCTATAGCAGTTAAGATTTCCATTATGAACTCCCAGCTTATAATATCATAAGCTTTCCTTAAATCCAAATTATATATTATGTTGCCTCCTCTACAGGTTTTATTTAAATCCTGTAACAGTTCTTGAGCCAAAAGAGTGTTGTCAATAATGGATCTACCTTTAACAAAAGTTGTTTGATTGGGTTTAATGATACAGTCAAGATGAGGCTATAACCTATTAACAATGATTTTGCTAATAGTTTTGCTTATGACAGTAGTTTAAAAAAATAGTCCTAAAATGGTTCCAATTATGCTGAATATTAGATTTAGGCACCAAAACTGTGGTGGAAGCACAGAAATACTGTGGGAGGTTATTTCCTTGAAAGAAGCTTGTCACTACTGCAATAACATCAATCTTAATTATCTCGATTTTATATAGAACTCAGCAGTAAAGCCATCAGGGCCTGCAAATTTATTGTTGTCTATTGAGCTAATGGCTTCCTAAATTTCCTTTTCATTTGGAATATCAATGAGCTTGAGGCTTGCAATGTAATTTAGTTCAGTAGAAAAATGTGTCTGCTCAATGGGGGTTCTGGGATGATGTTCCTGATTTAACAGGTTTTTATAATAACTTATATCATCATAAGCTATTTCAGCATTATCATGTAACCACTGACCATCAACATTTTGAATTGCATGAAGGGTATTGCACTTCCTCTTGCATTTTGTATAGGCATGATAAAATCTAGTGTTTCTATCCCCATCAGTAAAAATATTCATAGCATCCTTCTATTTGAGAAATTTTTCCTGATATTCAATAGCACTAAGGAGATTATTCTGAGGAGTCAACAGATCCTTTTCCTTCACATTGCCTACCTGTTACTCATGCTCCAATCTATTCACTTCATTTTCTGCCTCTTGAACTTTGGTGTGCACATTTCCAAAAGTATCCCAGCTCCATTTTCTAAGAGCTTTGGCAGCTTTAATTTGCAACAAACTTAACTTGATGATAGGATCAGGGTGAGAAATACCTCTCCAGAGTTTAACAATGTACTTGTTGTATGAAGGGTGTGATGCCGACATGTTAAGGTATCTAAAGGGGGGGAGATTGATTTTCAGTAGAAGTAATGTTGATAAGGATAGGCCTATCATCTGATCCAGCAAGACTAAGATGATTAAAAAAAGTAAGGAGGAAGTGATTGAACCATTCATCATTTACTAATAATCTATCAAGCCTCTCCCATATGGCTCCCCCCTTCCAAGTGAAGGTAGGCCCCTTGAAGCCCAAATAAAAAAGGCCAGCTCTGTGAATATTATCACTAAAGTTGTTTATCATGACTCAATTTGGAGCCCTCGCTCTAGATTTTTCAGAATTAGAAGTAATACAATTGAAATCTCCCCCCACCATCCATGTGGAACTCATATGTTGACTAATGTTAATCAATCTATTCCACAGTTCCTTTCTAGCATCCTTTGTACATTCTGCATAGATAAAAGTAGCTTCTCCCTTGTGGCCATTCATGTTGAATAAAAAGTGAACAAATTGTGGATGGTTAATTAAGATATTTGAACTAATTTCCTTTCTGCAAAACATCCAAATTTTATTGCTAGTATTAGCAAAATGATTAAATCCAACAAACTTTTTAATCAGATTTTGGGGATTCTTGTGAACCATAGGTTCAACAATAACAATGCCACACAACTTATATTTAAAACTTAGATGAAAGACTCTTTTTAGGGAAAGGGGGTTAGCCATCTTCCTTATATTCCAGCAAAGGAGATTAATCATTAGAAGGGGGATGGGGGATTGGTTGAGATTATGATCTAGTTCTTCCTCTATGGTGGATAGGAGAACCATTCCTTGCACTTTTTGCCTTCATTGAGTGTGCCCCTTGTTGTAATTTCTGCACTTCAGTCACTGGTTTTTTCCTTCTCCTTGCTGTTTTAACTTGCCAATCTTCTTCAATTGTATGTTTCATTCTAGTAATTATGGGATCTTCTGGGACTTTTTCATGGATATCTGTAATAAGTTCCCTTCCCGTCTCATCTTGCAAAGGGGATGGAGCTGCGGTTATTGTGACTTCATTATCTTCCTTCCTAAGTAGTCTGTGTGGTGAGTTCTCTACATTGCTTTTGGGATTTGATAGCTCCGCAAGAGGATCAGCATCTGAGGAGTCCTCAATGAGTCTTGAGGGTGGTGCTTCAATCCTTTGAGCGGTTTCTTTTCTGTTGTCCAGCTTTGTTTCTTCAGCAATGCTCCTTGTAGCATTAACTGGTATTACTTCTGCTTCTTTTTAATTACTTCCTGCAATTCTTCTGGGTGGGGGATGTAATCTGTAACATTTATCTACTGTTTGGCCAAACATTTTGCAGTGTTGGCAATAGTAAGGTNCATTGATAGTTATTTAAATTCTATTCTAATTATTCTTGTGAATTACATGGGTCACCTAAGTTCTACTGTCCGCCCAAGACTGATCCAATTACCGCATGTGGGTGCGCTCGTGTAACTCTGTAATGGATGGCTCCCATCCTTTCTTTAGTGTTTGTTAGTGTAATGGAATAGGTAACATATATTTAACACGAAATAAGATTTACTTCACAAAATAAGTCTTACCAGCCTCCTATTGTACTCAATATGTGGTGTCGGTTGGGAATGTGTTATTTGCATCTTAGAAGTAATTTAAATTTAATTTTATATACATATAAATTTGAATTTTTGAAAAAAGTGTTTTAATTTTGAAAAAGTAATATTTTAATTTTTGAAAATACGAGATCAAACTGATCCCACATAGATAATAGTTTAAGTAAATGAGCACAGCACTACAAGTGACATTCCTACCTGAGGAATAAACATATAACTTACTAGTGAGGTTCAATTAAATAAATTAAAGAATTTATGATATCCGTTTGGTTTGTGAAACATTTTTTTTATATAAGATGACAAGTTCCCCTATTTAATATGGAAGATTAGGTAAGGTTTATATTAATCTTGGTTCCTAAAGTTTTCTATAAGGGCAATACCCTATTGTTAATTACATCTTAAATGACCGAAGTCGCTTAAGAAAACTCTCAATTTAGATAAAAAAATCATGCCTTCAAGGATTTCAAAAAGTTAGAATTCTCAAGATTGGACAAATGAGTGTCAAATGGGAGAAGATCAAATTTGGAATATTTTATTTTTGGAATCCGAAAGAAGAAAAACTAGGGGATGCCACAAATCCTGAGGAGAACCTCAATGACTTCCCAAGCTATCCTATAATTTAGCTACAATTTTGGCGAGAACATATTATTTAATGTTTTATCCTGCAAATTATTATTATTTAGGGCTTATATTTGCAAGACACAATTATACAAATAATCTGAAAGATAGGAGGGTTTATGGCACAACAAATGACAACCTTGGAACCTAAGGCGAGTTAGGGCTTAAATCACACAACACAATTCTGCAAAAGCCTAAAAATAAAATTGAGGATTTATGTTGCACTAGGTGGACTACCTTGAAGTCCTATGATTTGTTGCTTAATTCTAAGGAAATTTGCTGTTGTAGATCCATTTGCTCTCTTGAAGTTGTTCTTTTGTACATCCTTATCATGATACCCACGACATTAGCTCTGAGTTCCTCATCAATGTAACAATCCTAAAGTTTAAGGTTTAAAGGATTAAATGACAAATCTAGTTCAAAATGTGGGGGGATTAATGTTGATTAGAGCCACGCCGGTTAGGATCCAACGGTTCCCTCGTTCCAGTACCATTATTTTCTTTTAAATTTACTTAGCTTAAATGAGTTGTTAAGCTCATTTAAACTGAGAAGATCTCGTTAGTAACCTTGGGTTACCTCATCCAAGTGACACCCGTAAATTCAAAAAGACGTGTTATGAAATTGTTGTTTTCGTTTTGGTTTTAAAAATGTTGTTTAATTTTGAAAAAATTGATCAATTTTGGAAAGCTTGTTTTTGTTTTGATGTCACATGCAAATTAGTTTCAAGTTTTGCAGAGTAAATTAAACAGATGCAAGTAGGAAAATATGTTGTAAAGTAACAAAAATTGTAATACAAAAACATAAATGTGTACCTGTCCTCTTCTCACACTCCCGCTAAAAGATTAGCCTTGCAGTATATATATATAATTTTATAGAAATTTAAATAAAATTGCAGGAAAGGAAAATCATGGAAGAAGGTTCAAGCTACCCCTACTAAGTTCAATGTCACAACCTGATGGTTCCCTAGAAGTTTTAATGGATGATTTTCTGGAACAAAGTATAATAGTTTCATTCGTCCTTCAAAAAAATATCCAAAAGATCATGGGGGTGTTTGAAGTATGATAACTTCATTCAATTGGACTTATTATATTGTTTAAATAATCATCCAAAGTTAAGTTTAGGGTTCCACTGATTAAACTACTCTATGCTCAGTGAACTTGATGTTTTAGTTATCTCATGAGAGGGGTACTTAATTAGTCATTTAATGTTTCATTTAAAAGTTATATAATGGGTGCCCTGTTGGTAAGATTAAGTTATTAATGATTTCATGCTCATAATTAAAGCTGGGCTTGTAGTGTTTGCAAAATGTACGCGATTCTTTCCTAAACCTCATTAAGTAAATTCAAATTAAGTCTAGTTCACTACTAAGCCCTAAAGACTTATTTGTGTGGATAAATTCAGAATTTTTAGGGATGTTAAATTATGTTGTATCCTTAATCTTTATCAATGATTATAATATCACTCAAACATTAACTAGGGGTTTTAATTTAGTGAGTTATCATTTTCCAAAATCAAACCACTCACCTTAGAATCATTTGATTTAATTGAACTCCAAATTATAATAATTGGGAGAAATTACAATTATACCATAATTGTAGAAAAGTGAAGAATTGGTTTCTATCATTTAATCCCTAATTTTAAATCATCCAAAAGAGCTCATTATGATCAAAGATACCCATTTACCCTTTAATCAATCCTAAAATTTAATCAAGGGGCAGAAATTCAAAATTACCATTTTGCCCTCAAGGCTCTCCACCTCATAACTTACTAAATAAAAATTAAATTACCTTGAAATTTTTATAGTACCCCACTCATGGGTCAAATAAAATATCAAAAAAGAAAATGTGATTTTTTTATTTTATTTAATTTTTAATAATTACTTTATTCAAAAAATAGGAATTTTCAAAGTTAAATCATTTAATTAATCAAACCAAACTATCTGTTCCTAGGAAAATTATTGGAGGTTTACCAAGTTTATAGAACTACTAGGACTAATGTTTATGATTTTTGGAGTTATATTCTAATTATTATTATTATTTAAAGATTTTGTGTATTAATCAAATATAAAATACTATTTATGTTAAAAATCAACTTTTACATTTTTATTAAATTTCTTATAGTCTAGGGAACCAAAAGAAAAAAAAAATTCATATTTTTATGGTTTATATTTTATTTATTGCAATTATTTTGGTGCAAAACTATGGAAAATTCATTTTTAAGTTATTAAAATTATAAATTTATTCAAAAAATTAGGAAAAAATAGTTTAATTACTCTCAAGTAATCAGGAAACCAATTGTGATATTTTGGGGAATTTTTCAATTTTAGTGATTTTAATCCATTTTTATTATTTTTAATTATTTAAAATTTAAAATATACCTTAAAAATAAAATATTTATTTTAAATTCAATTTTATTTTTTTTAAATGCCTTTAATCACAAGGAACTCAGAAAACCACTTTTTCTAATTTTTTGACCTTTAATTTAATTTATATAATTATTTTAATGCAAAAATCATATTTAGTTTTAAAAAATCAAGTTTAATGGGTAAATTAATTCAAAATGATTTCAAATTTTTACAGAAAGTTAATATGACTATTTTTTCTAGTGTGGGATGATTTTTGTGATTTTTTTATATTTTCTTTTAATATTTATATATCTCTTTAATTTTACAATTTAATTACATAAAATAATATGTTTGATTATTTAAATCCAATTTATAATTTTCTAGGGTCCTCTAGTCACAGTGAGCCTACTAAAGCTTTATATTTTTTTTATTTATGTTTTAGATTTTATAATTTCTTAATTAAACAAAGGTGATTTATTTTGAAAATTAGGGATTCCAAACTTAGAGGTGTTTTTTGACCTTAGAAAAATCAGATAACACACCTAAGGCCAGGAAGTTTAAACCCTCAAAATCTCAAATCATGATGACTAATATTTAATGACTTATTGATTTAATTAAGTTCTTAAGTATTTAATTAATTAAAAATAAAATTTAAGTCGAATAATTTTAATTTTCATTCCATATTGTTCTCCTCTATTCACTGAGCAAGAGGGTATTTTTTTTATTTTTATGATTTTTCTACACAAAGATATGAATTTTAAGTTATGTGAATTAAATAAATAGCAAAAATTCTTATTTTCTTACTTAATCCAGTCAGCCGCTACACAATCCTTGTATGCGTCGAAGCTCCATGCGTCACATTCTGATTTGTTGTGCTTTCCACCTCAGCTGCCACTCGTCCCACCTTTATCGCTCCATTTCTTCGTCCGACGCAATCTGATCCACATGTTCGATACACACACAATCGGTAGGCTCCTGGTCATCGTCCCCATTGGCCTTAAACTGAGAACCAATCGTTTTCTAAACCTAATTTCTCCATTGATTCTCAACAAAATTACATGATATTTGTTTTTAAAGCTTCATCTATTCAAGACAAACCTATCTATATGATTAATCGAGTATAAAATACAGGTTTTCTTCACAATTGACCAAACCAATCTTGGGGAAAATAGTCCATACCTTGGTCTAAGAAGTGTAGCCTTAATTGGATTTGTTTCTGAGCTCCATTGTGAGCTGACGAACCTCCTCCAAGTGTCAATTTGAGATGAGATTGAGTTGAAGTATGAATTTGATCTGAGGGTGATTCGGGCTTGGTCTAGGGCTAGGTCAGAGTGCTCAAAATGATGGGGCTTTGGGTTGAGAAGTCATCTTAGGCTCTGGTGAAGCTTATGAGACAATTAATTTGGAGTATGGATGCACTTGGTGGTAAGGCTGTGAAACCTTTGAACTTCAGTGATGAAATGAAAGACTGAGAATGGTTGGGTTGAGCTTGTTTGGATTACTAGAGGGTCTGGTGAAATTTTGACAGAGTTTTGTTAACATTTGATTATCCTCCTCTTTGGTCTTGGAGGGTGGTCTTATTTGTTGAGGAGGCTGTGGTGGCTATCAGGGCCAGCTGTGGTGGCAAGGGTGATGCTTAGGTGGAGGGAAGAATTGCCCAAGTGGCCCATGGGGCTTAGCCAACTCAAATGGGTTAAATTTTGGGTTTTTGCCAATTGGGGATTCTCAGCAATGATGTTTTTCGGCGGCTGTGGTGGGTGACCGGCTAGGGTCAGGTCACCTCCAAGTTCAGGTGAGCCAGGGGTGTTGTGAGGTCAAGTCACTTTGGTTTAATGGTGGCCCCATGATGAATATTCAAGGGAGAATTGAGTTTTGGGTAAATTGGCTAGACTTGGGTTTAACCCCTTGGTTATGTGGCTAGGCTCATGCCCAAGGTGGTTAGGGCTGGTCCTAAAGCCCTCAAGCAGGTTTGAGTGAAGTCAAATGGCTGGCTTGATGATGCGGGTGGATTTAGTGTGTGAATTTTGTNCTTTTGGGTAAATTGGCTAGAGTTGGGTTTAACCCCTTGGTTATGTGGCTAGGCTCATGCCTTAGGTGGTTAGGGCTGGTCCTAAAACCCTCAAGCAGGTTTGAGTGAAGTCAAATGGCTGGCTTGATGATGCGGGTGGATTTAGTGTGTGAATTTTGTAAATATTTTTCAATATTACAAAATACACACGACAAATACAATAACAAATATGCAAATTTATC
>JXCR01079161.1:7984-22994 GCA_002079205.1 Phalaenopsis hybrid cultivar
TAGTGAGCTAGGTTTAATCTAAAGTTATTTAATGAAGTTTAGAAAAGTTAATATAATTGATAATTAACATCTTTAAACACTACAAAACTAACTTTAGAGGTGGGTATAAAATTTTTAATGACTTAAGCTTACCCTAGGGGCATTTACTTACATAACTCTTAAGTAAAATATTAACTGATTAATTGAGTAGGCCACTCTCGAGATAATTAAAATAGCTGGTTCACTGAGCAGTGTATTAACTCCTTAAAATTAAATTTAAAACATGGGATGATCAAATTGAATAATACAATAGGTTCAAATAGACTCGAAACACTATAAAAGAAATTTAAAAGTTGTTAGGGATTGTTCCTCAACCGCTTTTATGAACTTTTGGATATTTTGAAGGATAATTCAACTTATTATTCTATGTTTAAAAAATCATCCATTAAAACCTTTAGGGACTTCCAGGTTATGACTTAGGATTTGGTAGCTACACCTTCATCTACCATTGCAATTTTTTTTTAATTTTTTTTCTCTTGCAACTTCTAATCTTTCAGCGGGAGCAGCGAGAAGATGACATGTATGCTTTTATAGTGATATTTAATTTCTGTCATTTACTGCAATTTACTTTCGCTTAAAAATATTATACATACTTGGTTGTAAATCTTACTTCACTTGCAAAACAAAACAAACTTTCCAAAATCAATCATTTCTTTTTTTTTCAAAATTAAACAAGATTTTCAAAACAAAAAAAAAATAACATTTTCATCATACATCCTTCTGAATTTATAGGAGTCCCTCGGATGAGGTAATCCACAGTTGCTAACGAGATCTCCCTGGTTCAAATGGTTTTAATAACTCGTTTAAGCTAAGTAAATTAAAAAAAAAATGGTGATACCAGAATGAGGGAACCGTGAGATCCTAACCAGTGTTGCTCTAATCAACTTTAACCCCCTCTGATTGAACTTGAACTTGTCATTTAAACATGTTAAACCTTAGACTTAAGGACTGCTACTTTCGCTGAGGAACTTGAAGCTAACTCAGTAGGCAACCTTCTACAACAACAATCTACAACAACATGAAGATCTACAACAACACATCTCTCTCCTTAGAATTAAACAACGAGCTATAGGATTTCGAGGTTGTCTGCCTAGTGTGACATAAATTCTCACCTTATCTCTAGGCCTTTGCACAATCATGTTGTGCAATTTAAGCCTTAACTCATTTTAGGATTCTGAGCTTGTCGTTCGTCATGACCTGAATCCTCATATCTTTCAGGCTATTTGTGGGATCATCTCACACAAATGTAAGCTTTAACTAATAAAATTCACAGGATGAAAAGCTTAATAATATCTCATCGAAACTAAAGCCAAACTATAGGATAACTTAGGAAATCACTAAGGTTCTCCTCATGATCTGTGACGACTCCTAATTTTCTCCTTCTTTGGATTTTATAAATAAAATGTTCCAAATTTGAGTCTTTCTCCCTATGTCAGCAAAGTAGCAAAGTCTTAATGTAGTGTCATGGTGCTTCAATTAATAGTTAAATCTTCAGCCACACCATATGTCTTTTCAACTGATGGGTTACCCACAATGTCAGTAGCTCACGAAGGTACATCGCCATACTTGATCTATAAATGGGTAGCTTTTGGCTGCTCCAACAGCTTGAACATTGGGAGGTTAGATCTCTTGTAAGGTTGGAGGTGTTCCAAAAAGCTCAAAGGTTCAACTTTTGAGTTGGAAGGCTTGTGGTTGGACTTTTGGGTTAAAAGGTTTAACTATTGGTAAGAGATGTTAGGATTTTGGAGATCAGAAAGCTCTTCTTGAAGCTGCAAGGAATGTTTAATCTGTATTTCACCCGACAAATTGTTAGAGTGATTTCTTCCTGAACACAAACTTTTTATTCATCATGACAAAATCTTTCAGGCCATCACTACAGTCTGGGGTGGCAGCAAAAGTTACTAGAGCAATCCCTCAGACCACTAAAGTTGGGTGTCATATAACCTTTGCATAGGTGAGACTACTTTCTCTTCCAAAATTTATTTGTTCATAAGAACAAGTATGTTATGTGATAGAGAAGTTAGACTATGATGTTGTTAGATAACACCTAGTTTAATGTCCTTTATTTTGTCATTTTTTCTGCAGTTTATATGAGTACACTTGTGTGCATGATACACAAAAAATACATGCATTTTTAGACCCATATTTTATACCTATTTTTGATGATATTGCACTTTAATGGAAGATATTTTGATGTTTTCTTGTTGGTTGTTGATTTTTAGGGCTTAAAGCAAAAAGAAAGCAAAATGAATGAAATTTGGAGTCAAAATGACGTTTGTGAAGAAATGCTCAGCGCCAGCAGCGCCGACGTCACAGAACAAATTAACGCTGAGATTATTTACTCAGCGTCGTCGGTGTCAGACCAGCACCGATGGAACCAAAGGCGGCGCAGACCCCGTTTCTAGAAGGTTTGATGTATTTGGATGACTTTTTGAAGAGTTTTTGGAGGCACCTCTTGGAGAACCGACCTTGGGCTCTATTTGGGGCCGAATTTCATCAGAAAATGGGCTCCTCTATGTTTTTCACTCCTCTACTTTCATTTTTCGCACCACATCATTCCATTCCACTTCCACATTGGAGTCAATTAGTGATTTTGTTTTTCATAGTTTAGAGTTTTTGTGGTGAGATTTAGAGTGAAACTTTCTATAAGAGTGTTGGAGAAGGAGAAAAGTGAGAGATATCTTCTTCCTGCATTTCTAAGGAAAGGCTACAAAGGATTTACTTTGAGAAATAGTTTTTCAGATAAGTATTGTTTGTTTATCAGTGTTGTATGAACTTTTTTTTATATATGAAATTTGTGTTTTGTTATTTCTTTCTTATGAAGTCTGAGTAGTTCCCTCTAACTTTCTCCCTACTCTGAGATATGGTGAAATGAAGTGATAATATGAATGTGCCAATATTAAATTGTAAAATAAATTATGATGATTTTTCAACTCCAAACTTAATTTACTTTTTGATCTGGCCAATTGAATTATTAAAATTTGTGATGATTTTTCAACTCCAAACTTAATTTACATTTTGATCTGGCCAATTGAATTATTAAAATATGTTGTGAAACATATGATCAACTCCAAACTTAATTTACTTTTCGATCTGACCAATTGAATTGTTAAAATGTGTTGTGAAACATATGATCAGGAAATGGAGTATGAGTTCTACAACAAAGTGAGAATCACATTTAAGTCCATGAAGGAATATTTCGTTCATGGAATTAAGTGCAAATAAATGTAAGGATCACATTTGATTCTATGAAGGAGAACATCATTTATGGAATTAAGTGCGAATAAATAGGGAAATATTTTTTGTTGGGTGTAGAATTGGAGAACCTTTAGGGTGACAGACTAAAATCTTCAATCAGTCTTAGTGTTTAAAAATTGAAGCGAGAGCTAACCTTCAGGTGGAGGGAAATGGGAGCTAGCCGGTATCCTCCTAGCCTAGCCACGAATTTAGGGACTAAACATTGAGATTAGCCAATGATTTTCTATGCACTGTATCAGGATAGAGAATTAAAATTTCTCCTATTTGGCACAATACATATTATGAACAGTTATCTCATCTCATTTTACCATAGCCTCATTGTAGTGGGAAGGATGCTTTTTCATATAAGAATCTCCGTTACNCATTTCACCTATGGATAGTTGCATGCCATCACTTCTATGGTGACGTGAGACCACCTAGTTTAGTTTAGAAAAACACTAGATGTTACTTTTTCAAGAACATAATGCCAAGCCCATGTGACTAGGCTGCAAGGGTGCTTTAGGATTTCCATCTAGAGTGGGCTTAACTTGTACTTGGGAAAGAATTGTGATGCCAGTCCTGACATCATGATGTTGGCCACTACTCTTTAGTATAGTGCCACATCTCTCCTTAAGAGAAATATGATAATGTGATCTTCTTTTGTGAGTTGAAATGTCAGTTTTTGGCATTTTAGCATTGGGGACTATTTGGGCATTCAACCTCACTTTGTCACATTGTGTAGTCGATGCATTCCTTTATGCTCATGGTAGTGAATACATGAAACCCGTCGATTAGTTACCACTAGTTTTTATTGGGTTGGAGTTTTCATGTACTAACTATTGAAAATCAGGAAATATGATGACCTCCCTTTTTTTCATTGGTACTCCCTTTTTTATGGGTGGCAACCTACTTTTGCTTGTTCAGTCACTTTTTTTGTCCGAGTCCAGTTATTATGGATAGATGGATCTTTTATCTTTATAGATGTACAACTTAGGTACTTTCCCTCCCTAATCGTTGGTACACTCTTCCATATGGGTGGTTTTTATGCATAGTCTGCCTATCGGTTGAGCTTACGTCTATTTTCTCGCTCATCGACATGATTCAGTGTAAGCTCATTCTCTTATGTTTTCACCTTTTGTGAAACACCTAGTGAGGGTTGCAGGAAAATGCTGAAGCCTTGTCACTACTTAAGAGCTAGTTTCTGCATGTTTGAAATCTTTTTATTTGTCTTTTGCATGTCAACTCGTATTTTTGGTGTTTGTTATGCCTTAATTGCATGCTTGATATTTTATCACAGTTGTATCTGACATCCTTTTTGGATGAAAGATGGGTACCCTGAGATTATTTACAAGACCTCATCATGCCACTCTTTTAGTTCGGTTTGGGTCACGTTATGCATGTGTCGTATGACCCATTACATGTTGGATTAAGAGTCTGCATTTGTTGCAATCACTTGCTTAGTGCCTATATTGTATCAAACCATTTTTATTGTAGTACTCATAAAGACCTTGTTGTGTTGTGCTTTTTGGGCTTAGCTTCCCATGACTTGATTTGTACATTATGCATTTTTATGCACAAAATGTTCAACTCTGTTTGAGTAGAACATTCATTTTCTTTCTATAGGTATATGTTGCATGAGTCAGCACGTCAGTGGTTGGGCTTTAACTACCATTAGTTTAACCTGTATTTGTAGTAGGAAAATGAGCATTGATTGCTAGTTGACACAATCAGTAATGTGAATTATCCTATTATAACCAGATCTCATAGGATTGTTCTAAACATATGTTTGCGCTAACCTTTGTCATTTATCATGAGGAAGGTTAGTTCATTAGTTGTTCGACACAAAGCTAGCTTGGTGAACCCGTCAAGATCCTACGGGATGGTCCTTAGTCCTTGTACTGCTCATCTTTCAGTTAAATGTTGTTTAGGCAACACTTTTTAGTTCCTATTTAAAAGTAGGGCTAGGGTGTCGTTAGGGATTTTCATGCATAGCTATTGTTCTTTGGCGTGTGCTATCTATTGTACACCTTGAGATGATTCACATCATGTGAGACTTGCAAACTAGCATTAAAATGGATTCTTTATAGTACGGTGCTGCATCTAAAAAGGAAGAGCTTAATTATTTAGACTAATGCATTTTACTATAGGTTTTGCTTAGCTCTGATCCAGCTATATATGGAATTTTATGTGTTTCATGAGTAGCCTGACTAACCTCTATTTTGTAGATCAATTCAGTTTTTAGATTTTTTTTTCTAGTATTTTTAGTCCTCTAGGAGTGTTTATACTAGAAATAAGGTATGAGCATGAATCCTAAAACTTGAAGCAGGGACTGTGTGGAGAGGACCAGAAGATATTTACACGGGCCTCATACCTTAATTCTAGATTGTAGAATTTTCAAAAAAACCTAAGATCATATATTTATATATGAAGCCCAATCTCTCTTTATTCCTTTTTTGGAATTATAGTGGACCCATTGACGCTCAACTTTTATTCTTTTATATTGAGTGTTTACTTTTTAGCACTTTCTTTGTGTTCACTCTTTCTTATGTCTATGATTTATCTAGATACAATCCCAATTAGTCTCATTAGGATAAAATCTTTTTATAAAACTTAATCTTAAAAGTTTTATCTCAAATAAAATTTAAGATTAAAATATTCAACATTTTAAAATTTATTATTTTATTTCTTGCACTTATTACTACATGGCCTTCGAGTCAAGTTTGAAACAATAATAAAATGCATGGATATTTCCCCCAAGCATGCTAATAGGGCCTCCAAACTTAGAATGCTTTAACTCACTACATACAAACAACATTATCTAAGAAAAGTACTATTGCTTTCCAATATGACTAGTCTAACACACATTTTATACAATTAGGTGGTTTCTAGTGTGATATAAGATGTTAGAGGCTTTCCCGATCAAAACATGATTATATGTTCTTGTTGGGTTAAGTTAACTCATTAGCTAATTCATCTATTTGATCTTCCTTCTTATAGGCTTTATATCCATACTCTTGGTAGGTATAATCCATATTATCTTTTTTCTTTTTTGTCGAGATAGATTTATAAGATTTTAGATGCTTTTCTCCATTGTATTTGAATCTATTAGTTCGCTTCGGACGATGCAACACATGAGTTGCTGACGAAGTGATCCCTAGCTGGGTTAGGTTGACTACTTTCACAGCTTAGCAGATTTGGAGTCTCAATAGCCTGGGAGGGTAGGTATATGGAACCCTAATCATAATATCCCTACCCGTCTAGGTTGTTTGACCTATTTGTTGATCTAACCTCTTAGGCATAATTATCTTTTTTGTTGGGTCTTTCGTAGGCATGTACTGTAGGCCTTTTAAGCCTAGAGGCATCTACCCATCATGCAGATTTTAACCCTTTGTATGTTGACCTAGTACTACCTTAATGACTGGAAAATCTCCCTTCCTAAGACCGTCGTAAATCTCCATATTTTCTTATATTTCAAAAGACTATTTTAAGCAAACACAACATCTTTTATCGCAAGTCTTTTAGGGATTTTTTCAGGATATAATTTACCATTAGAATACATCATCGTTGGAGGTCTCTTAAACAAAAAAAAAAAAAAAAATTGATTTTATATTATAGTTTGGCTAAAAAATTCTTTTTATTGGGTTATTCTCATATATGTTTTCAAGTCGAGTGGAGACTGATTTACTTTGGATCACTATTCTCTAGGTTTATGTTATAAGAAGTTTTCTATATAAATATCTTCATGAATACTCTTTTTGTTTCTTCTTTTTTTATCCAACTTCATTTTTTCCTTTAATCTCATGATTATCCAAGCATTGAGTGGCCAGTAAAGGAAGATTTGAAGAGGATGAATGTTAAAAAGGTCATTTAGGTCAAAATAAAAAGAGGCGGAAATAAAATCTAGCGACTCTACTGGGGAAGAGACTACCTCACCATGTTAGGTGTTGTGTTTGCTTTGCTTTAGTCTTTTTGTTCTTAATTTTTTTGTTCAACCGATTTGATTTTTGAAACTTTGACTGGATTTGCTTATTATTTCTTTCTTCTTTGGTATGGTCGCTGAGCTTACATCAACCTTGTCCTTTCTTTGTGCCCTCGACATTATAGTAGCATGCATTAAGTGAAAATTATGCATTAAAAAAACACCCATCATGGAACTCAAACCCACAAACACAAAGTTTAAGAGCTTGCACGCTGCTAACTGAATTGAATGTGCGTGGTGTTAGAGCATCATAATTATTAGTTATATCATTATACTCGATAGATTCTTTTTTACAACATTGCCATCTAAGCAGACAATTTTGCTGCTAGCATGGCAAAGAAACATCATCACCTCATCAAGTGATTTTGCATATTGATATGACAAAATCGCCTACTAACTTGGTGATTTTGTTTGTTTAGAATATTTATTTTTAAGCGTTTATTAAAAATAAAAAAATTATAAAAAACACTATTTTTAAAATTTTGCATGAATTCATATATTCATGATCGAAACAATGGAGTAATGGATATGGGCTTAAAAATCTTGCTTGGGGACAGACAAATTGTGAAAATTTAATAGGTTTATGATGCGAATGACTACAAAATTCATACAAGATTCCCGATAGAACAAAAAAAAAAAAACTAGTTCTAGTGTTTGTGTTAAAACAAACAACAAAATCAAATGATTAAATATATTATTATGGGTGTCTCCAAGAAGTTGATCAATTAGAATATCCTGGCTTCAACAAAAGAAGCGTATTTATGTTCAATTGTGATTGATTTGATCATGTTCCTAATTGTAGAATAAGGGTGGGTAAACCAACCATATAATATTGTAAAAGTTAAATGAACATAAGATATATTAAAGTTGATCATTTCATTCTAGCAAGACAAGCGAATCAGGTATATTATCTTCGATATCCCGACATAATAAGAGATAACATTGACTGAGCAGTATTCATAACGAGTAAACCTGGAGCAACTAACAATATTCATAATGCAATTGAACCCGTTCATCAAGAAAGAAAAATGATATATTTATTCATTCCACTCGATTCAAACTCATGAAGAGATAGATTTAGAGGCTTTTAATGTTGAACAAGAAGAAATTACTCTCAGTAAGTATGACTCTGATGATGTTTTGCATGAAGAAATCTCAAGTACATTCCAGATCACCCATCAAACGAGGCTGATTAAGATGCGTAAGTTATTAAAATTCTTCTTGTACTATGCAAAATTACTCAATAGATTGTGGTAATCTGTAAAATGCACTCTACAATTTAGTTTCTGTTTACTGTATAGATTTCTGTTTTTAATTTCAGCAGTTTGAATATTGCGCTTTTACATATTGTTCGTATTTTCATCTAATGATTTTAGTTATATTTTTAGCAGTGGTAGTTTGCGAATTGCGCTTTACAATTTTTCCTTCTATTTACTATGTAGATTTTAATTTCAGCACTTTTAGTTTATATATTACACTTTACATTTTCTATATATTTTCATTTGATGTTTTACTTATATTTTCAATTGTGGTATTTTGTAGTTTAAACTTTACAGTTTCACCTTTTGTTTACTATTTAGACTTTTGTTTTGGGTACCAGTAATTATTTGATAGTACTTTTGTTTAAAGTTATTAATAAAAATTAATTTTCTTTTTCTTATTACAGATGCCTTCTGGAGATAGGGATGATCTCCAAGATACAGAGTGTCAGTACTAGAGGAAGGACCTCGTCAAATGATGAGGGTGCAATATTGGGCAGACGAGAACGTTTTTGTCACTCTCCACGACCAGTGTTGTTGTCGATTTGTCCATAAGCCTCCACCCCGATGGTGCCACTTTCACTACACACCTGTCGTACCACCCCTCTCCTCTGATCATACTAGCACCACTAGAAACAACAACTTCAAGTCTGTCAACTTCAGTAGAGGGTCATGTTGGTGCTCCTAATCGAGGGGCTTTGGGTAGCACGAACAGCGCTTCTTAGCTCAAGCATGTTATGCACACGTAAGTTTTTTTTTTTTTATATTGTGGCAATAGTGCTTTATATTTTTTTAATTTAACATAAAATTATCTATATCTTCGTATTAGATTTCATCCCTCTACACAGGCTATTCACGCTATCAGGGATATCATTTATATCAAATATGACACTCTATACCTATCCTAAAAGGAGATCCTGATAACGATTCAGGATGTGGTTAAAAGAGTTTGAGGTATATACCCAATACATTAATCTTAAGTCATAAATCTAACATCATTAAATTTATTTTACAGAAACACGAGCATGATGCACACATTAAGAGGGGATTCGAGCACAAAGGAAGTGGTAGTCTTTGCAGAGTGTTCAGGGAGGTACGGAAGATGCGTCGGGAGCTTTTGTGGCTCCGGAGGATATTTTTGACTTATTGCTCAGGGCCTGGGATGTTCCATATTAACAAAAGAGGAGTCCGTAGACCAAAGATAATCAACACTATTATTGTGGAGATATAGGAACCTCTAAGTATACTGGTGATGCACTCCCATATATCGAGTACAAGAAGAAGTTGATAAGTGTTAATTTTTGTATTAAATCTTACAATAAATTAAATATATACTAACTATTTTTTACCTTAAAAGGCTTTAGAGTCCAGATGAGAGCCCACTGCTGCTGATCTGCATGCATGTACCAATAGTAGTCGGATCAAACTTGGGTTGACAACAGATCTCAGGTGATCCATGTAACTCACAAGAGTAATTATTATACAATTCAAATAATTATTGAATTTAATTATACAATTCAAATAAGAAACCTTCCAGCAGCCGAAGAAGAGTTGAACCAAGCGCACAAGAGAACTTACGATCCCATGTCGTGATCCATCCAACTATGAGTTGTAAAGGGGGCTACTGGAGGCAAGAAGAAGAGAAAAGTCTGTGGATTGGGTTTTAAGGCGCAGCCAACGACACTCATCACTCCTCTAGTGCATTAAGTGTATCGACTGTTGCTCAGAAAGATGAGGTTCGTAGGCATGTCATTCATTGCAAATATTAAAACTATATTTATTGTTCAACTTGCTCAAATGAAGTGAAATAGAGGCTAAAATGAAAATATAATTAAATGTGTTGCGGGGGCGGACAGGCTTGAAAGGAAAGTAGCTGACAGAGGAGGATATAAAGGAGGGAGATGATGAGGCCACAAAGGATGATTAGGATAGTTTTTATTTCTATTTATTTTATGAGATATTTCAAAAATGTTATTATATGTATAAAAAAGTTAAATTCTGAGGTTCAATGCATTACGTTGACTTATTTGTTTAATTTGTGCAATCATGCATGTGATTTTAGTCTAATAACTACTTAGATTGATAAATTACAGTGTGTGAAATATAATAAATTTATATTTCTGTTACAATTATAAGTGTAGCAATAAAATGAAGATGACATTTTTTTTTAAATGATATAGTTTTCTTAATGGTTTTTTTTTTACGTTTATCTAACAAATTTTCACTCTTTTTTTTTGTACGATCTTATGGTTATAGAGTGTTAATTAATAAACCAACGACCAGCAGACGATCCCATGATGGTCTATCAGTAAAGCGATGTTCCATTTCGTCAATCATTCGACCCACCAACTAGCCCAAGAGCAACCAACAAATTTTTCATTTTGGCATTGGCCAACAACCTCTAACCGTCAGTTTATTATTGAAAGATAACTAACGTGTATGTTTTCAATATTAACTAACTGTTTCTGACCACCGTTTATATATTTGACGGTTAAAGGATGACTTATCAACAATTATGCTTTTAGCATAAACCTACGGGTACTATCCATCAGTAAGCTATTGGCATATAAAAGCCAATGAAAAGTCCATAGATTACAAGATTATCAACAAGCAAATTAGCTACACCCTATAAACTTTCGAAAAGCCATCAAATTTTTATTAACCAATGACCGAATATTTATCGACAGTATCTGACCATCAGAAATAAAAAAAAAAAAAATTATATAATGTGAAAGGTTTGTAGAACTTAATTTCATATTTTCTTTCATTCTATTTGATTTTTTTAATTATTTTTTATGCTTTAAGCCGATTTATGCAATCAATTCTCTTTATTTTATTTCCAAATATATTCAAAATTTCAAAAAAATTGCACGCAAGATTACAAATCTCTTCGGATAGTTTAAATTAGGTCTGGATTTTCTTGAATATTTAATCAATTATTTATTTTTCTTAATTAAGATATCAAATTTTAAACCTAATTAAGAAAAAATGGACAAAATATTTCCTGACAAAGTTTTTAAAGATCTCAAGTGATCTAAGTAACATCTTCGTGATAATTGAGCTTAATTAGATGTTATTTGAATATTTAATCAATTAATTGCCCCTTTTTATGTTTATTTAGTTATTAATTATTCACTTACAATTAAGCTTTAATTTTGTTTTCAATGTACAGCTCTCTAATTCTTCGATCCAATGAGTATTTATTCATTCTTATAGTTAATGAGTGAAGAATTATTGAAATTTTCTTGATTTCTTTTTAGATACTTATATCATTAAATCTATTTGTAGAATTAATTTCTGACTCTACATGTGTTTTACTCGTGATGGTTTCTAATTTAAGGTTTTAAAACAACAGGAGATTAATCCTAGCCATATGATCCAAAATTGGCAGTTAAACCTAACTGGAGTTAAATTTCCCATGTAACTAGATCTGTCATTCATTCTTATTAAATAGAATGAATGGTGTTGGCTTTCTATTTGTTCTCAGGTATTGGAACCAATGTTGCGAAATTTGCCTTGATCCAAGCAATCTAGCGCACAAGATCGAAACCTTGTATATTAAAATATGTAATGGGAAGATCCTAAGGTTATCCTACAATGTAGAATTCTAATTTTCTTAAAAAGTTGGGAAAACAAAACAAAAATGAGAAGAGTTTTTAAGCTTACCTTGATTCACTGATCCATCCTTCCAATTGAATCAATCCTTCTTAGGCTCCTCTCAATCACCACAAATGACCACTTTTTTTAATATAGAGATTAGGGATGTCTAGGTGATGTTGGTTTTTCATGGGCTTAGGTGGTTTGATTAGATGTGAAGAAGACTTGGGATGATTGCTAGGATGCTAAGGAGTGTTTTTGTGCGAGATCACAAGCCCAAACAACGAAGTAAGAAAGCTATTTATCGACCAAGCTTAGGGCGGTGATGCCAATNCGATTAGATGTGAAGAAGACTTGGGATGATTGCTAGGATGCTAAGGAGTGTTTTTGATGCGAGATCACAAGCCCAAACAACGAAGTAAGAAAGCTATTTATCGACCAAGCTTAGGGCGGTGATGCCAATTAAGGGTCTCTGACGGTTAGGGATATCTTGTAGAGTGCTAGAAAATGTCTTTAGTGATCACCCTATGAGGCTTCAACAAATATTGGAGAAGAGCGTGAACCCACTCTTGAACATCTTAGGCAAAGCAAGTTTTCAGTTTATTAATGGGTTCCTAGTAAACTAGGATGCTTGGATGATTCAAATTAGCTCACATATGCATGGTATGCAAGCCTATACAAATTGATTAAGCTANGAATGTCTCTTAGTGATCACCCTATGAGGCTTCAACAAATATTGGAGAAGAGGGTGAACCACTCTTGAACAACTTAGGCAAAGCAAGTTTTCAGTTTATTAATGGGTTCCTAGTAAGCTAGGATGCTTGGATGATTCAAATTAGCTCACATATGCATGGTATGCAAGCCTATACAAATTGATTAAGCTAGGCTAGCCAATTTTACATTTAAGAATATTTCGGTTTAATAAAATTTGGGTTGGCCTTGGTCGAGGCTTGGTTCAAATGGGTTAAGTTTGATAGGGAGTCACCATAGAATACAAATAAGTGTCTAGCCAATTTTATTTCAATTGAATTTAATTTGGATTAATTTGGGACTGCATGACCTTAATGGGTCAATGATCTATTAAGCCCAATTAGGGCCCATTGGATTTAAGCTTGGTTTCAATGACNCCACCATAGAATACAAATAAGTGTCTAGCCAATTTTATTTCAATTGAATTTAATTTGGATTAAATTGGGTCTACATGACCTTAATGGGTCAATGATCTATTAAGCCCAATTAGGGCCCATTGGATTTAAGCTTGGTTTCAATGACTAGCTTAAGTTAATAGGGGATGGTTAAGAAAGTTTGGTTGAACTTGAATTATGTTTTGGGTGCATTTGAATTGATATGATCTTCATCATCGAGTAAAGCGCCTAATTGGCTTATTTGAGCTTATTGATTAAACTTTGAGGGTTCAAGAATGGTTCCTTGTAAACTTTATAACTCTCTAGTTCCACTTAGAATCACTTTCTAGAGGAGGGCTAGTTTTGTCCTTCACAATTCTTAATGGATCCCAATGGGTCCTTTGGACGAAGTAATTTAGACCGAAACCCCAAGAAGGCTTAAAATGATTCAAGCCTATCTTATGATTTACTACTTTTATTTAGAACTAAAGTTGAATTCAAGTTGTTTAACTTACATCATCAGAACTTTAATGGCTCAAGATAAGTCATTTGGTAAAATTGGGNTAGACCGAAACCCCAAGTAGGCTTAAAATGATTCAAGCCTATCTTATGATTCACTACTTTTATTTAGAACTAAAATTGAATTCAAGTTGTTTAACTTACATCATCAGAACTTTAATGGCTCAAGATAAGTCATTTGGTAAAATTGGGTTAAACAAGAGTTTAAGAGTTTGAATTTCACTCAAGTATGGTTCTTAATGACTTATAATCTTGTTAGATTCACGAGTAATAAATTTTTTTTTAGAAAAAGAGTTAAATTCGATTAAGCAAGCCCACTAAGCCTCTAAAGTTTGAATTTGACAAACTAGATTGAACAAATTATCATGCTCAATTATGAGTCTCAAGGCTTTGATTTAAGTTTTAAGTTCATAAAGTCCAAGGATCTTAAAGGTGACCTAAAGGTGCATTTTTAGCTTACTTCATGGTTTGAGAATCTTACTATGGTCTATCCAATTGCATTTAATGAGTTGAAAAAAAATAAACGTTTATCTAAATATAAAGTGATATTAGTTTTGGGTTAGCTATATATTGGCCACTATGGAAGCCATCTAGAGAATCATACCAAGGGATCTTACTCGAGGTTAAGCCTAATACTACAGAAAGGCTGGAAAGGAAGTTTTTCAGTCTTAAACCCTCTAAGCAACGGTGTATATTCAAAACATGGCAACATTTATATTCATATAATTATTTCTTTTTCATTTGACAAAAATTGTATAACATATCATGTTTCTTAAGATAAAACTTCTTATGCAGGCACAAGACATAATTTTTTAATACCCATCTCCTTAACCTCTTTCATATGCAAATCCATATATTGGTAAAAATTGTAGGGCTTGCATTTTTTTCAATCCACTACATAGAAATCGTGTTTCAAAATCCTAATTTTCTTTCTTAGTTTGAATCATGAGATTAATTCCGAACGATGCGATTCATCATTATGGACAAAAGTCATACTTCATGTTTGTGAGCTTATAAATCTCAATAAACTCATAGGTCTGAAAAACTGCAATATGATCTTCAAATGCATTTATAAAAAAACTCAAATTGTGAGCAATTCGATCAATGAACAAGAAAAAAAAGCATCTCCAAAAATTTTCGGTCAAAATATTTTCAAAATTTTTCATGTAAATTGTAAGAAGAGCATGATTTCTGAGAAAAAAAGTGAGCAAAGCATGTCTATAACATGCAGCAAGGAAATGATGCAACGCTTCAAA
>JXCR01079172.1:0-10572 GCA_002079205.1 Phalaenopsis hybrid cultivar
ATGCATTGAGTAGAGCGAAAAATAAAATTCTCTCAAATTACTACATGGAATCAGAGACAACAATCCAATTCATCGAACAAGTGATATGTTTCTCTCATATGCACAAGCAACAACCATTGTTCGAATAGCTGCCTAGTCTCTCTTAAACGCACGAGTCGCAACACCCACTTGTTCATTCCAAGCAAACAAAATTTTAGAACCGTTTGAAAGGTTCGTTCAAATAGATCGATGCTTCCTCTCGAGAAAATCACATAACAATTCTGAGGTTGATTTGGTCTCCATTCGACTTCCGCAGTTCGTTTCTTCCTCTTCAATACACTAAACTCATGTACAATTTCGTCCTACAATCATTTTGGCTTTTCCCTACCTGCAATCTCACGAGTCATCAACATGCAAATAGCCCAACCACCTCAAGCCAAGTGTTTAACGCGTGGAAATTGAGAGTTGCACACCTAGTTCTTGTTCACTCATTCAGCCAAGCAATCGAACTAAGAGTTCTCTTCTCACTTTCATTCTAGCAACAGGTCTTCTCAATTCACGCTTCATAATCGTATCATGGTAAAACACAACATTGTCTCACAATCTTCTTCCTTAGAAATCATATCCAGATTCGAGCCTACATCTTCAATCCTTATCATACTTGACAACCCCTCTTACCTAATCATGAACCATAAACTATATGACCACAATTTTCTTCAATGGTCACAGTCCATCTTCATGTACATCTGTAGCACTATAAAAGATGGACATCCCACTACGAAATTTCAGCTCCAAAATTGAAAAATTCCAAATACCAAGCCTGAAAATTTGGCGGCCACACGGTTATATGATGCTTAATAAATTACATGACCACATAGATTACAGAAAACTTTCTACTCTATAAGATAGCCAAATAGATATTGAAGGTTGCACTTAAAACCTACTAAGCACTAAAAACTCCTCAAAATTATTTGTGTTTGAGACCGGACTGTATAATCCACAACAAGGAGAATTGTGTGTTACTCAATACTTCAACACCCTCACACATTGTAGATTGCAATTAGATATGTATGAGATTTATTCTTGGAAATATCCTATCACCATGCTTTATATAAATTACATGACCACAGAGAGAAAACTATCTACCCCATAGAATAGCCAAATAGATATAGGATGTTGCACGTGAAACATGATTTATGACAATGAGAACTAAGTGTTAATCAATAATTCAACACATTCACAAATTGTTGGTTGCAATTAAATATATGACGTTTATTCTTGGAAATGTCTTGTGAATATGCCTTTTATAGAAGAATTACTGAACAAAAAAGAACCATCAAATTTATCTTGGCCTCAATAAAGACCAAGATGAAGTCAAGGAGAGAATCAAGAAAATTAAACCCATCCCTACCATTTGAAAGGCCTTTGAAGAGAGGAGAGTAGAGAGGAGTTGATAATGACAGACAATCACACCTCACTATCTATTGAAAAATCAACCTTGTATACTAAAAATTTCTCACAGAATAGCAAGAAAAAGAAAGGGCGATCTGTTGCAATCATTGTAAAAAACTCGATCATGTGAAATCACATGATAAACTTGCATATTGAAAGCTATATAATGAAAGAAATAATCGAGAAAACCATACAAATGATGTAATCACAACCAACAACAATTCAAATTTCAGCCAGTTCACCAAAGAGCAAATTGGGGACACCGCATAAAATGCTTAGTAATAATTTCAATTCTGGACAAGTATTACAATTCTCTGTCGAGCAACCTATCAACCTATAAGCACACAAATGTATCTTATCTCATGTTTTTAGTGTTCAAAGCAATAAATTGTAACATCGGATAGTTGATTCAGAAGCCTCGAATCATTTGAGGGGATACTTCAAAATCTTAAAAAATTAGAACTCATGTACTAATCAATCTGTAGTTTGAATAGTTGATGGTTCATTATCACTAATAGCAGGAACTGAATCAGCCAAATTGACAAAGAATCTTATCTCAACTCTATTCTTTATACTCCAAAATTAAACTGCAAATTACTCTCAATCTGCAAACTTACTCGTGACTTAAAACATGTGACTATTTTTTTGTCCAAACTGCTATGATTTTGAAGTTATGAATTTAAGCAAGGTGGTTAAGAATGTTAAGATGCATAGTGGACTATACTTAATCAAAAAAAATAAATAAATTCATTGGTAGAGAAGGCCATCCGTCAAATTTTATTTCCGTTGAAAGTCAAGTTATGCTGAGTCATTATAATCTTGGTCATTCAAATTTTGCGTACATGAAAAAAAATTTTCACATTTATTTATCACTAAAAAATCCAATCATTATAATGCGAAACTTGTAAACTTGTAAAACACATCAAGCATGTAAACTCTAAACTGCAATAGAGGCCTTCACATTCTTTTTCTATAATTTACAGTGATATGTAGGGGCTCTCACAATTAAAAAATAAAAATGAGGCACGATAATTTATATCATTCATAGATTATCACACAAGGACATTGACGCGTCATAAAAAATTTTATCATCCGACGGGAATCTTGAAGCAATATTTAGCAAGAAACGTTCTAGATTAAAATTTAAGATCATCACGCTCCCAATTTTAACAAGTTTATAATCAAACTGACCATCTCGACAACTCGAATCCAATGATACTAAAATTGATTCAATCTAAGTTCAATCAAGCCAAGATCAAGCCATTAAAGCGAATTTGAAGGTTTTTTATCATCAATCGAATGCTCAAATAATCTCCAAAGTTAACACATTTATAGTCAAATTGGGCATCACAACGAGAGGAATCCAATGAGCCCAAGCTTCCTTAATTTTAAGATCATTGCAGCACTCAAATCCTTAAAAATACTTCCATGATCAAGAGAGAACAATATGGGTCATTCGATCAGATGGTTTGGGAAGTTATTCGTTAAAACCAAAATGCTCCTGCTCTAGAGGCTATAAATAGACCTTCTCTTCACTTAAGAGAGGGAGGAGAAGTATTTTTAAGGAAGAGAAGGAATTTCAAAAAGTTCTAAATTGAACATCTGACGATAACATCCGGCCTTTGTAGATGCCACCACTGGCCAACCCAGCTCGTCACAGTTAGTGGCCCCTTCTTGCTAGTAACATATCTCAAATACGACTGTAACGTATAACATCATATTAAGGATCTGGCGAGTAAACTTCATGCCTCTGTAGCTACCGATCATCGTCAACCACTGTTAGTTGGTCGCCGTCAACCATCAGCGGCCACCTCTACTTAACTACGTTGGTGACTCCTGCTTGCTAATAACATTTCTAAAATAAATTTGTAATCTATAACATCATATTGAAGACCCACGATAACTTCCTGTCACTGTAGTCACCGACAACCATTGCAATTGTCTGTCGGTCACCAATGAAGAGATCGTTGACCAACCTTGCTCTTCTTCATCGGTGACCTATGCTTGCTAACATTGTATCTCAAATATGATCACAACGTGTAACACTATATTTAAGACTCGACAATAACTTCAACTTCCATAGCTGCTAACCACTGTCGACCAACATCATCTGATATCGTCGATCACCGACCAACTACGTCGTAGCCCAAATACGACGATTATAACTAAACACATTATATTTCTTTATGCTCTATATTGACAAATGCAGTGTTAAGTGAAACTATAACACTGTTCTGAGAGGAGACCATACACCAACTACGGCCTACGTAACAAACTATTACTACATTTTGCAAATAATAACTTTGTAATCAACGGACGCCATTGCAACCATCAACTACGGCCTATATGACTAATTATTATTGCAGTTTCTAATTATGGGCTTTTGTGGCCGACCAACACTACTACAGTCTCCAGCTACAATCTATGTGGTCAATTACTACTACAGTTTCTAACTACAACATTCATAAAAAACTGAACCTATTGCAACCCCTAACTATAGCCTATATAGTCAACTACTAATATAATTTTCAACTATAGGCTATGTGGCCAATTAACACTATTACAGCCACTGACTATGACTACGGCTAGGATTGCCAAAAAAAACTCCTCATTCGAGAACATCTTATGTTCGACTCATTAAATAGCTCGTGTTTGATTGATCGTTAAGGAAGCAAACCAAACACGAACAATTTTATTGAGCTAGACTTATAAACGAGACTCGTTTTGGCTCAAAATAATTAAAAAATTAAAAATAATATTTATTTATATCATTTTAATATTAAGTTTTTATAATGTACTACATATGTATATACAGAGAGATTTGGATGATATAAATGTAAAAAAAAAAATTAGGTGTTATTTAAGTAAATATATAACCATTGGTTGGTATGTATGTAAATACCTAAGAAAAGAAAGGGAAACCCAACAAGACAACTCTTAAATTTGTCTAGGTGTTAGGCATGTAAATGTAAATATCGAAAAAAAAAAAGACAGTCATGTTTGGACAGGCAGGTACGGATTGCCCCATACTCATTTACAATCCCACACCCTTGTCTTGGTTTAGTCCCACATCTCTAGAAAAAATTATTCTGCCAGCCCTAAAGAGTATCCAAAAAGAAAAGCCCACCTAGCGTGTTAGGGACTTTTGGCTCGTGAGCCGATTTTCGAGCTAAAATAAAGCAAACAAAGGAACAAATTTGAGCTGCTGACAAATAAATAGAGCAATATCAAGCCAAATACGAACAAACTTATTACGAGTCTGCTTCGAACACGAGCCAATTTCTCCAAACACGAACAAAACATCAGCTCGTTCATATTAAGCTCGTTTACATCCTTAAACACGGCCTATATGACAAACTACTATTATTAATTTCAACTAGAGCATATGTGACTGATTGATATGATTGCAATCACCAACTACAATTTATTTTGTCATCTGATGATATTGCAATCACTAACTACGATCTGCGTGGTCAACTATTATTGTTATAGCTTCCAAATAATGGCATCTGTGATCAACTGACGCTATTGCAGTCAATAACTACAGCTTATGTGACCAACTGACGATAACAGAATCAACAACTATAGCTTATGTGGCCAAATACTATTATAGCTTACAACTACAGCTTTTGTGACTAACTTATAATATTTCAGTCACCAATTATGGCATTTATGGCGAACCATAACTTTTATAGCTTTCAACTATGAACTCTATGATCATTTATCGCGTTAGTGTAGCCATCAACCATAGCATTCAAGATCAACTACATTTGTTATAACTCGACAATATTATAATTGACCTACTAATGTACATTCTTAATATCAGCATTATAATTTTATTTTCTCTAATTCATGAAAAGAGGTCACTTGCGTACTTACAAACACAGTGAATTACTTTGACTAGCCTATATCTCGTGATTTTTTTTCCTTTTTTTGAGTTTTTCCACGTAAAAATTATGGTGTCCCCTAGTACTTTCCAATTATATATGTTAGATCTCCGTGCAACACTATGCAGTTAAATTATTACTTTGTCGCCATAAATTTTATGGCACGTAACAAACATGAACATCCCTTGTGAAAGAAAATAGCCACTATACTTCATTCATTTCATTCCATAATCTTCACTCAATTCCAAAGTAAAATTTAAATTCTTAAAACTGATAATCCTAAAGAATATTTTAATCATAGCCTTAGACCTTATCTTTCCAAGTATGATATTAGTCAGATAAGTTCTTATGTGGATACTTCTTAAAAAAATGAGGTCACGAAAAGAAAAAATTGACACTTACTTGAGGTGACCTGTGTCGTTATGTTTTTTAATCATGTGCCTAAATTTTTTTGAGGGAAAGTCATTCTCACAGCCATATATCTCATCAATAGGATGTCTAGTAGAGTACTAAAATTTATAATTCCTCATAATGTTCTCATGAAATCCTACCCTCTTTCTCTTGACTTGCCAGAAAAAGAATGATCAGAGCATGTAGAGGACACTATGCATACCTAGGACTGTCAAAAGCCAAAACAAAATTCTCGTATATCAAATAATCATAATAGTATGAATTCCTCAACCCATGACTCTCTTGCACTGATGGTTGATGACTTTAACAAATCAATTGCACACGAGAAAAGTATTTGAAGGTGCACTGATCATCCAATTGAAAGATATGTAACTTTAGGGGAAGTTGCTACCATCTTACAGAGTTTTTGTGACAAACCTTGATAGCGTACAGGCTCCCAACACAATCCAAGAAGCACTAAAAATTCCAACATGAAAACAATCAGTTGAGGAAAAAATTTAGGCTTTCGAAAAGAATAACACACTGACACCTACAGATTACAATTGAATATTCACGATCAAAGACAAATGAGATGGAAGGGTGGAGAGATTTTAAATGAAACTGGTTGCCAAGGGCTTCATGTAGTCATATGGGACTGACTATTAAGAAACATTTGCATTTGTTGCCAAACTTAATATGGTTCAGATTCTACTCTCTTGCAGTAAATCAAGATTGGCCTATATACCAACTTGATGTCAAAAATGTCTTATGAAATGACAACATTGATGAAAAAAGTCTAAATGACTATACCTTCAAGCTTAAAAAATATGTCGAACAACAAATTGGTTTACAAGTTGAAGAAGTCATTGTATAAGTTAAAGCAATCTCCTCGTACTTGGTTTGGTAGGTTTGCTAATAGAATAATTACAAATGAATATCATCAGTGTCAAGCTGATCATATACTATTTGTTAAATCCAATCCTAAAAATAAAATTGCTATTTTCATAATAAATGTACATGATAGTATATTGACAGGTGATGATTTAGAAAAAATTATCATACTAAAATAGACTTGCTTCACAATTTAAAGTCAACGATCTCGGGACTCTCCGATACTTCTTGGGAATGAAGGTGGCTCAGTCTAAAAAGAAAATTGTCATATCCTAAAAGTATATTTTTAGAGATGTAAAGTGAAATCAGCATGCTTGCTAACATGCCCATGGATTCCAATAAAAGGCTAAACATAAGTGAAGATAAAATGTCAAGTTGACAAAGAATTATAACAAATACTTATGCGCAAACTACTCTTACCTATCACACACAAAATCTGATATTGCATACTCAGTAAGTGTAGTAAGCCAGCACATGAATAATCCAAATGAAGATTATTTGAAAACAGTGAACAAAATCCTGATATACTTTAAGAAGCCCCCTGGTGTTTTTTGCTTTACAAAAGATCTAAAAATCGTGAAATTAAGATATACACAAATACTAATTAGGCGGGAGAGGTAACTAATAGAAAATCAGGCACTAAATATTGTTCATACATCCAAGGAAACCTCATCACATGAAGAATAAAAAGGCAAGTTGTTTTCTCTCTGAGTAATGCAGAATCTGAATACTGTGCTCCTGCATGTGAGGAAATGTGGATTCAAATGTTAATAAGGAAACTTAAAGTTGAAATGAAAAACACAATTAAAATGTTCAATGATAGCTAAGCAGCTGTAAGTATAGCCAAAATTCTTATACATCATGAAAGAACAAAACAAATCGATATTAACTACTTCATCTAAGAAAACTTTAACAATAAAATTGATCAGGTAAGTTGTATTCCTACACGACTTCAAATTACTGATAATTCTCACCAAAATACTACCACGGGTCAGTTATGTGAATTGAAATCCAAGCTTGGTTTGTATAATATTAACAACCTAGCTTGAGATGGAATGTAGAAAATTGTCAGTTTACATGTTTGATTAGGAAGGAATTTATTTCATTCCCTCATAATAAATTTCACAAATTGTGTTTCCTTCTATTAGAAGTTTTCTATTTCTTTGTTTTTCCTATTTTGTGTAATTCCTTATTTTGAAAGGAGTCATTTCCTATTTTATCGATCGGTATGAGTAGAACGAGAAATAAAATTCTCTCATATTTCTATAATAATATTAAAATAATTATATAACATAAGAATAATATTAAAATAATTATATAACATAAGAATTCAATACAAATTGTTCTAATCTGAATTTCAATTCAAATACAAATTTATTCAAACAAGTTGAGAAATTCAAATTCATCTTTATGTTGTTGTAATTTGAAATTTGATCCAAAAATCCAAAACCTTGATCTCCCTCTTATGACATAATGATTAATGATCCAATAGTGAATATAAAATTATTGCGGCCCATCTCAATTTAATAATAAGATCCAATAGTGCATATGAATTCCTAGTGGCACTCTGCAATCTCAATTATAAAATCTTGGAATCATCACTATCATCAAATTGCATAAAAAAAATAAACCCTTAAAGCTTCAATGAGAAAGAACACTTTGAACTTTTGTCACGACCCAGCCCAAAACTTGAAATTAACCAAGATGAAAACAGACAGTCAGACGGTGAAAATCAATTCTATGATATTCCATTTCTGTTAGTAATAACTCAATATTCAAATAATATATGAAAGAGTCGCTAAATAAAGCAATAAAGCAATTGAAATTAACAAGCAGGAATTTATACATTTTCGTTCATTGTCCTCGTCTTTTATACACATTTGATCATCTTCTGTTCATCTTATGTATAATGTATAAAATCTAAAAATAATATTAAAGTAGCATAATGAGTTGTCTGAAGATAACTCGGAGTAATCACACTACTAAACTACAGTAACCCAAGAAAAAAAATTAAATATGCATACGGGCCTTTATATCTTTATAAAAAATCTTACAAAATGCTCATCTTTCATTAATTTATAAGAAATTTGATACTACATTAAAGTATATATATATATATGACATTTTCTAAATAAAAATACGAAAGCCTTCTAAATGCATTTACTCATCTTTATTTTATACTATTTACATACACATTTGTCTCTGTGATAATTATTGTCAACAAAATCAACAAAACCTAACACACCCATAGTCGATGTTGCCCCGTTGGCTCTCAATGGCACAACGGCTAGCGATGTAAACATCGCAATTATCTAGGAAAGAAAGAACTTTACCTGCATCCTGATTAATATTATCTCGTCGGCACAACGGTTAGCAATGTAAATATCACAGTTGCTTAGAAAGTTTACTCACTCATCCAGTTGGCATAGCAGTTAGTGATCGAACCATCAAGTTATCTGGGGTGGCAGACACTTTTAAGGGGTGAAATCGTTATTTGAACATGCACATACAAGCATTCATATATAAACTATTTCATTATTCATAGCATGCATTATTCTGAGACAATTTATGCATCTACTAACATGCATATTTATTCTGTTGTATAACTATCCATCATATACAACTCTCATATCATGCATATCTCTTATCTCATGCATATATTTTTCTATTATATTTATCATACATATCATGCATATATTTTTCTATTATATTTATCATACATATCTTGCATATCATGCATATCTTACATATCTTTTGTGTCATGCATATCTTTTCTAATCTAACAATATAAAAAATCTAACTAAACTAGAGCATACATATAGTCAAAACATACATTCTGAAATAAAAAAATTTACTGAAATCTAAATTTAATCTTCAATAGTTAGTTGAAAGTTGCAGTGACTTTTATATTGAGTTTAATAACTTATAAAACATAATATTAAACATTAAGATTCAAGTGATTTCCGTAAATTGAATTATTATTCATAAATTAGCATAGTATTATGTTATCTGAAATTTACGGAGCAGTCCTACGATTTTCCACACACTTGCCTCGAACTTGTCGTCGCGGGTAAACAACCTGTAATCTATAAATACCTTAGGATTTTATAAATTTTTGGCTTATAAAATAATTTAACACAAAAAGTAACATTCCTACCTCAATTAGGTTTCTCAGCACAAATCCGTTTTTCCAAAGCTGACAAATATTTCCCTTTTCTTTCTAACACTTCAAATCTCATTCTCCGTTATGGAAACTCACAAACCACTTACGACACTTCCCACACAAGTTCGGCGCCTCCGACGGCTACCGGAAACAGACAATGCACTAAAAACGAGGCAAATTACAAAAATGTAAGCAAGAAAAAGAAAATGAAAGTAAATATCGCTAAAAAAAATATTTGAACTTACAATTTTTTCTCCCGAACCCTGAAACGAGGTTTGGGGCTCTCTGACATGCACGTGGCTACTCTGTTCGCGCTCTGGATCGCGAACTGAGCTATAATAGCCGAGCGAAGAATTTTATAAAATTATTTTTATTGAAATCTGAAGGATCTGAAATATAGGGTCTATTTCAGTCGCCAAAATTTTTATTAAATTTTTAAAAAATGGATTATTATAGTTTTCTAATATGAAGCCCAAATTATGAAGATAGCTTCATCTCATGGACTTCTTTAAGAAAGATTGTCCATCCCATTCATCTAATTCCCGAATCATTTATGTTGACGTCAATAATGAAGATCTAAAATAACATTTGCATATGCAAAAGTCCATGCACTTTTTTCATCTATCCTTCAACTCTAATTCCTAAATTCAGTCATAGGGAGTTGATATGCATGAAGTTGTATTTGGTGATAATTTCATATGACAAAGGATTTTATGGACTAAAATTTGAATGTTGAAGTTGTAGGTAGCCCATAATTCTACCATCCCTAAGACTCCTTAAAAAAGTAGGATAAGGTAAGATTAGAGCAGC
>JXCR01079183.1:0-13620 GCA_002079205.1 Phalaenopsis hybrid cultivar
AATTTAATTCCATTTATATTTTTGTTACTTTTACATTTTTCATGTGATTTTAAGAATTGTAAATAGTGCCGGTTAAAAACGAATTATGAATTATTGATGTAATTAAATCTACCCTTTTATAGTTGTTGGAGACGGTAGTAAAAAATTGTGGCGACATGGTTCAGATGCATATCGCAGACAAAGATATCCCACATGAAATGGTGAAGATTGTGAAAAAGAAGGTTGGATCTTGCTCACATGAATAGATTTGTAATTTCTATTTTTACTTAACTTCTCAAAAAGAGTTTTGTGCAAGTGTAGCCTGATTTTCATGTCAAGGAGAAAATATTAGTGCTAATATACGCTTGGCAAAAGGCTTTTGGGGGCTCGCAAGGAAGATATCCACAATTTTTCATGGCGTATCATGATTTATTGGTATGGTTCTATTTACTATTTATGATCAAAATTAATACGCATTTCAGTTGGTGTAAATGTTTCTATCTCATTCTAGATTGATAAAGTCACTTTTTGTAATGTTATAAGAAAGATATCAAAATAGTATTCTGACTATTTGCAAGGGGCTATTTTGGCCCCATAATTTATAAAAGTGCCAATTTAATTCCCATTTTCTATTAATATTGGCTAATATATTTCTCTTTAGAGACAATTTCAAGCCATATTATAAAAATAAGGACTAATTTGACCTTTTGTAGACTTGAGGACTAAAATCTGCTAATAGTGTGGGTACTATTTTGGCACTTGCATCTCAAAGTTATATTTATGATCTGATGCATAAATATAAGGAAATGATTCATTTTAGAATGTTATGTATGAAATATAGCTAACTCACTTTCTATATTCTTTTTTTTTTCTTTCTTTTTAACAGCGTGCTGGAGTAGTATTTCCTAAACGGCCTATGATGTCTACACCCATATTTACTCCTACACAGAACAGACCATCAGTTTTGTATCCCCATCGTATGAGAAACTATGAAAAAAAAACAGACAAACTAGAAATCGGTAGCGATTCTCAGACTCATGTTCTTAGGTAAGCTGCTACTTATAAATCTGAAATTGTGATTTGCATGGTTCCCATGATTGATCAGGTTCAAAAGAAATATTATTTTGTTGGTTTTATTGCACCCGGTCTATTGTATTAGGGTTTTACTTTTTATAATCCTAATTATCTCATTAATGGAATGAAAAAAAAGGCTCAAGTCACTAAATGTAGTAGGATGATCATATTGGCAGTGGTAGTGGCTCAAGGCTGGTTAATGCCTTTATAAAAAGTTGATGAAAGGTTGATATATTTCAGATTTAAAATCCAAGGGTTTAGTTTGATAGCACCTTAATGCTAGGTTCTAATATATTATCTTTGTTTTTCTAGCTTTGTTGTGAAGTATTTTTAATGTTTCATTAGCGATGTGAGTGTTTATGTTGATAATTTATTTTTTAGAACATTGAAACATCTTCATAAATCCATACACGTGTTGGCACTCAACAAAGCTTGGCTAAGCTTCAATTTTTTTTTCTCTAACCTCTTAAAATATTGTACATCTTAAAATGATATTTTATTATTTGTAGTTTGCAAATTGCAATAAAAGAGTATATATTCTAAGGAATAGTAATTTAGTTTTATTTCATAAAATTATGTAGCTTCATTAAATATAAAAAGAAATTTACCAAATGTAAATGATGGAATAATTGAAGATATTATCAATCAAGCTATTTTTTCAAGTACTATGCATGAATTTTGGGTAACACTGATACATTTCATGGGAACAATATTATTGTAAAACCCCTTAAGTAGAAAGAAGCTAAACTCTTAAACATCGAGACATCTTTTGGTGTAATAGTTAGAATTTCATCAAAAACTATAAAGTTAAGTGTGCTCATGTGAGCGCACTCTTGGGAAGTTACTCCAATGGGATAAAATTGTGAGGTTATTAAGTCTAAATAGATAATAACTTGATGGGTGAGAGTTCTGGTTGTTACAAATGATATTAAAACACTACACAAGTTTGAATATGAGAATATCTGCTTTGTGAATGATTTTTTATTAATAAAACTGACAAGGACACTAATTGCTTAAATGAGGGAGATGCTGAAACACCATAAGTAGAATGAAGCTAAACTTTTAATCATCGAGACGCCTTTTGGTTTAATTGTTAGAATCTTATTAGAAACTCTAAAGTTAAGTGTGTTCATTCAGGAGCACTTTTGAAATGGGTGATCTTCCGGAAAATTACACCAATGGGACAAATCTGTGAAACCATTGGCCAAAGTGGATGATGTCTTGATGCGTGAGAGTCGGGCTGAAACATTTATGATGGCATGCAGCTTTTGAGAAGTTTTTGTTTATTATGACATCAAAAATAGATATGAACTTAATTCTAGAATCATTGAATGGATGGTTTTAAAGTGCCTTTGATTTTATGTGATATTAAGCTTTTTTTTTATTTAACAGCTCAATAAATTCATCACCCTCATGCTTCAGTTGTCATGTGATTCTCAGTCTTGCAGATATTCAAAATGCTCATGTTATCATGAATGTACTTGCAGAAATGCTAAATGCTTTGGAACCAAGAAAAAAAGAGGTAATCTTTCAGCTCTATAACTACACTTGTATTTTTATATTGAATTTAGATTAGATTTTCTTTGTCTCGTTTAAACCATGCTAGACCTATTGCTTTTCAAAATGCCGCATAAGAGAAAGTAGCACCAAGTTCAACACTATTTGTCTCCTGTGATGTTTCAAAGTGAAATGGGCAAAATTTTGATGTAAGGAATAATAAAAAAAATGATGAAAGTAATATATGTTCAACTTAAACTTGAAGACTACTCCCCAAATTAAAGATTTGTTAGNCTGTAATATTATAAGAAAGATATCAAAATAGTATTCTGACTATTTGCAAGGGGCTATTTTGGCCCCATAGTTTATAAAAGTGCTAATTTAATTCCCATTTTCTATTAATATTGGCTAATATATTTCTCTTTAGAGACAATTTCAAGCCATATTATAAAAATAAGGACTAATTTGACCTTTTATAGACTTGAGGACTAAAATCTGCTAATAGTCTGGGTACTATTTTGGCACTTGCATCTCAAAGTTATATTTATGATCCGATGCATAAATACAAGGAAGTGATTTATTTTAGAATGTTATGTATGAAATATAGCTAAATCACTTTCTAAATTCTTTTTTTTTTCTTTCTTTTTAACAGCGTGCTGGAGTAGTATTTCCTAAACGACCTATGATGTCCACACCCATATTTACTCCTACACAGAACAGACCATCAGTTTTGTATCCCCATCGTATGAGAAACTATGAAAATAAAACAGAAAAACTAGAAATCGGTAGCGATTCTCAAACTCATGTTCTTAGGTAAGCTGCTACTTACAAGTTTGAAATTGTGATTTGCATGGTTCCCATGGTTGATTAGGTTCAAAAGAAATACTATTTTGTTGGTTTTTTTTGCACCCAGTCTATTGTATTAGTGTTTTACTTTTTTTAATCCTAATTGTCTCATTAATGGAATGAAAAAAAAAGGCTCAAGTCACTAAATGTAGTACGATGATCATATTGGCAGTGGTAGTGGCTCAAGGCTGGTTAATGCCTTTATAAAAAGTTGATGAGAGGTTGATATATTTCAGATTTAAAATCCAAGGTTTTAGTTTGATAGCACCTTAATGCTAGGTTCTAATCTATTATCTTTGTTTTTCTAGCTTTGTTGTGCAGTATTTTTAATGTTTCCTTAGCGATGTGAGTGTTTATGTTAATAATTTATTTTTTAGAACATTGAAACATCTTCATAAATCCATACACGTGTTGGTACTCAACAAAGCTTGGCTAAGCTTCAATTTTTTTCTCTAACCTCTTAAAGTATTGTACATCTTAAAATGATATTTTATTATTTGTAGTTTGCAAATTGCAATAAAAGAGTATATATTCTAAGGAATAGTAATTTAGTTTTATTTCATAAAATTATGTAGCTTCATTAAATATAAAAAGAAATTTATCAAATGTAAATGATGGAATAATTGAACATATTATCAATCAAGCTATTTTTTCAAGTACTATGCATGATTTTTGGGTAACACTGATACATTTCATGGGAACAATATTATTGTAAAACCCCTTAAGTAGAAAGAAGCTAAACTCTTAAACATCGAGACATCTTTTGGTGTAATAGTTGGAATTTCATCAAAAACTATAAAGTTAAGTGTGCTCGTGTGAGCGCACTCTTTGGAAGTTACTCCAATGGGATAAAATTGTGAGGTTATTAAGTCTAAATAGATAATAACTTGATGGGTGAGAGTTCTGGTTGTTGCAAACAATATTAAAACACTACACAAGTTTGAATATGAGAATATCTTCTTTGTGAATGATTTTGGATTAATAAAACTGACAAGGGCACTAATTGCTTAAATGAGGGAGATGCTGAAACGCCTTAAGTAGAATGAAGCTAAACTTTTAATCATCGAGACGCCTTTTGGTTTAATTGTTAGAATCTTATTAGAAACTCTAAAGTTAAGTGTGTTCATTCGGGAGCACTTTTGAAATGGGTGATCTCCCATAAAATTACACCAATGGGACAAATCTGTGAAACCATTGGCCAAAGTGGATGATGTCTCGATGCGTGAGAGTCGGGCTGAAACATTTATGATGGCATGCAGCTTTTGAGAAGCTTTTGTTTATTATGACATCAAAAATAGANTAGTAAAAACGTCGTTAATGGTACTCATCTGTCAGCTGGACAAGTCATTCTATCTAATATCTTCTTTATCTGTATTATTCAGTTCTCTGCTTCAATTGGAACTTCGGTTGTCTTAAATAAAGATAGACATAGATCTTAAAATATCTCCAAGTACTTATCCACAACAGATGTATCATTTCTTATAGGCTACGATCTGGACTCCTGAATCACTGGAGTCATCAACACCGTTATTTGGGTGAGGATAGTCGTGTTCATGTTAATGGTAGGTTATATTTCTTTGTTCAGTATCGATTTCCCTTCTTTTATAATTTCGAATGTATCACTATGTCTGAATAGATAATAATTATTAACTTGAGCTAACTTTAATTTAATAATTATTAAAATTTTCTTATATTTATCCTATTTGATCTTTCATCCATATTGCATTAATTAATCCTAAACCTGGCTCTGATATCACTTTTATCACGACCCTGTATGGGGCTTGGAAATAACCAAGACAAGAATAGGTGAGCATTAAATGTACTAGTGGTTTCAGAGAAGCCAATAAAAATTCTCTGTTAACAAAATCTCTTCACTTGTATTTCTCTCCTTATATGTTATATTCCCTGATTGTGATTCACAAACAAATCTAGGTTAACAATACTTGAGTTGGATTTTATTGAGCTCGATAAAAGAATATTTGCATTATCATAAGCTAAATTCCTTGTAAATTACAGGATTTAAAGCAGGAGGTGATGGTTGACCTTGTTGGACAGTGTCGTGTGTATAGGCAAAGGGTGGTACATCTTGTTAATTCTACCTCGTAAGATCTTGTAAATTCATACTTATTTTCTTATTTATCTTTATACACTTCTTTTTTCATTTTACCCCTAATTTTTTGCGACCTCTTTTGTCACTTCATTAATTCTCTTTTAGACCTGCATCGGATGGGCCGCATAGGCCCAACATTTATTTTTTCCTGCCCATGCCCAGCCCGACCCATTCAATGGGTAGCTGGGCCGGTGCGGGCTGGGCCAACCCAGTACAACTTGAATGCTCCAATTTTAGTCCACCGGCATGGTTATGGGCAGTTATTTCTGAAGCACTATAGCAGTCTAGCATATTACCTTTTTATTTGCACGGAAAAAAAAATGATTTTAACTTCTACATGCAACTACTTAGGATTATATCAAATAAAGGTTGAAAAAATGACCAAACAAAAATTAACTTTTTTATAATCATTTTTATTACTTGCATGGCACATTCATAAATAAATAGATTATGAAAAAAATTTAATTATATGAATGAAACAATCAGATTAGTGGATTTAGAAAATTATCATGCATACCATAAAATTATCATGTATTTACATATATAAAACTTGAAGTTTTAAATTTACATTTATAAGACATTAGTGTTAACTGTATATTTGGCTTTTAAAAGATTGTGATATTTTTTATGTGAAGTTAATAATTTTAGAGCTTGGCATGTGAATCGAGAGATTTAGATGTTAGATGTATAAATATGTTATACTTTTATGGTGTTTGACTGATTGTTGACCTTTTTTTGTAGAGGTTAATGTAACCACTTATAGAAGTTCAAGCCCCAACCCTTTGGCTGAGTGGGTTTAGGGCTTTGACTAGGTGAATACTTGAATTAACCATTATGGTAAGGCATAACCTTGCCCACTTGGGTAAGCTTGGAAATGTTAGGATCCACTATGGCCATCAAACTTATTTAGGAAGGAGATCTACCCAAATTGACCCCTTAGCCTCACTAGTGACCTTAACTCCTCCAAACTCTAAATTTCAGACCAAAACCCTAATTTGTCCTTTTAAACCTAAAAGGGATAAAACNGCTTCCTATTGAATCCCTTTGATTGATCAACATTTTCTTATACAGTCTTCCTCTTGTGCATTTCTTTACGCTTGAGTAAGCTAATGGTCGATCTCAACTCTTCTCGCTCGTTCCACTAATATCAAATGCTCATCGATCCCTAAAGGTACTAATGGTTGTCTAATCGAATCACTTAATCNCTATGAGTAAGGGAATAAACTGGAGGCTGAACAGGCTGTTTCGATTGGCCTTGGGTAGGATCTGAAGACTTTATCGTATTCTTCCCACTTGTAGCCTTCTATGAAGAAGCTTCACCTGATTTTTGATTTTTAGTGCTCTTCTAGACAAGAGATGGACAATATTTTGCTATATGAGCAAGCTGACGACACTAATAACAAGTGTTAGAGTTCATCAAGCATTTACCTTTATGTTGTTTTCCATATTTGGCATAAATGATTACTATACCCTGAGGTTTACCTTTGCTAACTCCACTAGAATTGTTCTTGGACTTCTTCCTATTGAATCCCTTTGATTGATCAACATTTTCTTATACAGTTTTCCTCTTGTGCATTTCTTTATGCTTGAGTAAGCTAATGGTCCATCTCAACTCTTCTCCCTCGTTCCACTAATATCAAATGCTCATCGATCCCTAAAGGTACTAATGGTTGTCTAATCGAATCACTTAATCCTGAAAGAAATCTCTAGCCCTTTTCTTCTACATTAGCGATCAATTATGGCGCATATCTTGATAGTGCAGTGAATTTTGCTTCTTATTGCATAATTGTCTTCTCTCCTTGCCTGAACTTGTTTAACTTTTCATGTATCTATTGTCGAGAGGATAGGGATATGAATCACTCTCTATAAAGATCCGCAAACTCCTCCAAACTTATCATTATGTTTGGTATGTTCCCTAACTTGTTTTGACGCTAACCACACAACCACCTTTCAGCTTCTCCGTCAAGTAAAAACGTCGTTAATGGTACTCATCCGTCAGCTGGACAAGTCATTCTATCTAATATCTTCTCTATCTGTATTATTCAGTTCTCTGCTTCAATTGGAACTTCGGTTGTCTTAAATAAAGATAGACATAGATCTTAAAATATCTCCAAGTACTTATCCACAACAGATGTATCATTTCTTATAGGCTACGATCTGGACTCCTGAATCACTGGAGTCATCAACGTCGTTATTTGGGTGAGGATAGTCATGTTCATGTTAATGGTAGGTTATATTTCTTTGTTCAGTATCAATTTCCCTTCTTTTATAATTTCGAATGTATCACTATATCTGAATAGATAATAATTATTAACTTGAGCTAACTTTAACTTTATAATTATTAAAATTTTCTTATATTTATCCTATTTGATCTTTCATCCATATTGCATTAATTAATCCTAAACCTGGCTCTGATATCACTTTTATCACGACCCTGTATGGGGCTTGGAAATAACCAAGACAAGAATAGGTGAGCATTAAATGTACTAGTGGTTTCAGAGAAGCCAATAAAAATTCTCTGTTAACAAAATCTCTTCACTTGTATTTCTCTCCTTATATGTTATATTCCCTGATTGTGATTCACAAACAAATCTAGGTTAACAATACTTGAGTTGGATTTTATTGAGCTCGATAAAAGAATATTTGCATTATCATAAGCTAAATTCCTGGTAAATTGCAGGATTTAAAGCAGGAGGTGATGGTTGACCTTGTTGGACAGTGTCGTCTATATAGGCAAAGGGTGGTACATCTTGTTAATTCTACCTCGTAAGATCTTGTAATTTCATACTTATTTTCTTATTTATCTTTATACACTTCTTTTTTCATTTTTACCCCTAATTTTTTGCGGCCACTTTTGTCACATCATTAATTCTCTTTTAGACCTGCATCGGATGGGGCGCATAGGCCCAGCATTTATTTTTTCCTGCCCATGCCCAGCCCGACCCATTCAATGGGTAGCTGGGCCGGTGCGGGGTGGGCCAACCCAGTACAACTTGAATGCTCTAATTTTAGTCCACCGGCATGGTTATGGATAGTTATTTCTGAAGCACTATAGCAGTCTAGCATATTACCTTTTTATATGCACGGAAAAAGAATGATTTTAACTTCTACATGCAACTACTTAGGATTATATCAAATAAAGGTTGAAAAAATGACCAAAAAAACTTAGCTTTTCTTATAATCTTTTTTATTATTTGCATGGCACATTCATAAATAAATAGATTATGAAAAAAATTTAATTATAAGAATGAAACAATCAGATTAGTGGATAAAGATAAAAGGGAAAGTTACATGCATACCATAAAATTATCATGTATTTACATATATAAAACTTGAAGTTTTAAGTTTACATTTATAAGACATTAGTGTTAATGGTATATTTGGCTTTTAAAAGATTGTGATCTTTTTTATGTGAAGTTCATAATTTTAGAGCTTGCCATGTGAATCAGGAGATTTAGATATTAGATATATAAATATGTAATACTTTTATGGTATTTGACTGACTGTTGACCTTTTTTGGTAGAGGTTAATGTATACCATTTATAGAAGTTCAAGCCCCAACCCTTTGGCTGAGTGGGTTTAGGGCTTTGACTAGGTGAATACTTGAATTAACCATTATGGTAAGGCATAACCTTGCCCACTTGGGTAAGCTTGGAAATGTTAGGATCCACTATGGCCATCAAACTTATTTAGGAAGGAGATCTACCCAAATTGACCCCTTAGCCTCACTAGTGACCTTCTTAACTCCTCCAAACTCTAAATTTCAGACCAAAACCCTAATTTGTCCTTTTAAACCTAAAAGGGATAAAACCACCATATGATCAACCCAGGGTCAAATGGTCAACCTTGGTCAACGATGGTCAACCCATAATAATATGGTCAATTTTTCATTCTCTTAAATAAATAAATAAATAAATAAATAAATAAATAAAAGAAGGAATTTAAGACCCATTAAGCTTAGGTTTAGGCTAAAATCCTAATACATTGCTTAAAATCTAAACACTTAGCCCATGGCTCAAGTCCATGGATTAAAGCCCATGGTCCAAGCCCATGACCCAATGGGTTACCCATGACCTACACAAACCCACCAGGGATTTGAATAACCTATGCATTATTTAAATGTTAAAAAAACAAAAGAAAAATTAAAATATTGGAGAAGGGACAAAGGGAGTTATTTCTACCTACTTCCCCCTCATACTTCACATTCTAGTCCAAGTAACTCGAGTCCCTTCATGCTTGGGTCAAGAGGAAGTTCTTCCAAGCTCAACTACCCCACCTCTTCCCCTGTCCAATGCCCAAGAGCCACGGATTCCTCCCTCTTCCTCCATTGGAGCCAAAATGAACAAAAATGCCAAAAGAGGAATCCTCTTCATAACTCCTCCCCTTGATCTATGAAAACACTTCAAAGGAGTTAGGGTGTCTTCCCAAGACTAAGCTTGGCTTCATCAAAGCCTCTCATGGCCTTTAAAAGGGCAAGCCTAAGAGCTCCAATAGGAGGAACATCTTACCTAAGCTTCCAAACCTCTGGCCTCAAGAGAGAAAAACTTCTCCAAAACATAGACAGTAGATTTCCCATCTCTCTAAGGCCTAAAACCCTATGTGAAACCCTAATTTCCCACTCCAAATCCAAGGCAAATTTTGCGTATGAAATAAACTCCACCAAAGCTTCAAATTAAACCTCCGACAAGCTTCCCTGAACCTTACAAAGAAATTTCCCATCAAAACCAAGCCTTCCCGAGGTCTCCAACCTATTCCAAGCTGAAGCAGAGCCACTATTCCACCAAGGATCTACATAAGCCTGATTTCATTTCAAATCGGACCAAGGAGGAGCTTCGTGAGGTCTTCACGAACGTTTCTGTCAACCCCAATTGAGACCACACCTCTTGGGCCAAGGTACGCATCGGAAACCCTAAAATTTGCTTTGGTTCTAGGCCCTTGTGAAAGAAATTATCACGCCATGCTTATAAAAATGATGGAACAATTACCTAAGCCTAAGTGCAAACCAAGTTGGGCTTAGTCCAATCCTTTAAGTTTAATCTAAATTAAACTTAANATAAAAGGTTGTATAACCGCTTTCCTGTCGTCGTCAGAATGTCGGTCACCACCACTATTTTGACATTCTGGATGGTAGGCATCGTCAGTTTTTTTATCTATTTTCATTTTCGTTGTTGTGGAGTCACCAATTTGTTATCTGTTACACTACCTTTTACAGGACTAATCTTCACCATGAAGATTAAGTGATCGGGGTAAATGATAACTGGAACAAATATGTATGNGTAAAAGGTTGTATAACCGCTCTCCTGTCGTCGTCAGAATGTCGGCCACCACCACTATTTTGACATTCTGGATGGTAGGCATCGTCAGTTTTTTATCTATTTTCATTTTCGTTGTTGTGGAGTCACCAATTTGTTATCTGTTACACTATCTTTTACAGGACTAATCTTCACCATGAAGATTAAGTGATCGGGGTAAATGATAACTGGAACAAATATGTATGGAGACTTCCATGAGGAGAGATACCCGTATCCTTAAAGTATATGTTGGAAATTCCTTAAAGATATGATTGTGGAGGAATCGTTATGAAAAACGATAACCAGAGAAATCAAATTAACATATTTATTATGTATTTTTTTCTTTCTATAAAGGTAAGCCCCATATATTTAATTATAACTTAAATAGTAAAAACCATTTAAGAAGACCCCCAATTAAGGTTAAAAATTGTTCTAATAAAATGTCAACATTTCACTTTGAAGGTAGTAGAGTTTTAAACACCCTAACTATCCAATAAGTCAATGTTCAATTAGAATTCATCTTTTGTTCTCAATTTTTTGTGCTTGTCTCTGCAAAGTATGTAGCGACAATCCATTTCAAGCCTTGAATAACCCTGCAACGTAAAGCTAGTACACATTTATATTTTAGTTGTTGAATTTTTAATATTTCAACAACCCGATCAAGATGTCTATGGCTCTGTCATCCCGTGGTCATCAAGGTATTCAAATTTACTTAGTCTAAAAGGTGATTAAACCAAGACCTGAAAAATTTTATCAGCAACCACAGATTATGTCATCTAAGAGAACTTCATAGATATGAACACTAATGTAAGTTTTAATGTCTTATTCTGATTTTAGGGGTTGGAAAATTTTAGGTTGTATACGATTTATTATCCAATTAATTTTTTTCATTTTTGTTACTTATTTTTGTTTGGGATGACTCGATCAGGATCTCATGGTTCCGTCGTCCTAGGTCATTAAGNTTAAGTTTTAATGTCTTATTCTGATTTTAGGGGTTGGAAAATTTTAGGCTGTATACGATTTATTATCCAATTAAATTTTTTTATTTTTGTTACTTATTTTTGTTTGGGATGACTCGATCAGGATCTCATGGTTCCGTCGTCCTAGGTCATTAAGTTTGCAGTTTGATTAGTCACGAATGATTAGAATATATTCTGTTAGCAAACCTCGATTACCTCCTTGTCGGCACTNCCTCCAAAATATCCTCCCAAACCTAGTTGCATTTTTGGGTTCAAGTTTAAAATTTAATGTATTTTAGCGTAGATCTTGATTTCTTAGCCTAAAGTATCTCTGATTGAGGTAAAATGTGCTTCATTTCTTGTATNCCAAAATATCCTCCCAAACCTAGTTGCATTTTTGGGTTCAAGTTTAAAATTTAATGTCTTTTAGCGTAGATCTTGATTTCTTAGCCTAAAGTATCTCTGATTGAGGTAAAATGTGCTTCATTTCTTGTATTGAGAAATAAAACCATGTTTAGCCTTTGATTACTTGGCATAAGATTTTATCTTTAGAATTATTCAAGTTGATTTGAATTAATCTAAAGAAAGATTTTCATGTCATTCAATTTTAAGGTTATTTAGGCTAATTATCCTTCGGATAACTCTCAAGTTCTGTTGAACTTACTTAAGTATATTAGGATTGACCCAAACTAATTTAGGTTAGTTTGGATAAATTCAAGTTCAAACAACTTTTAAAATTAAGTGAAAGTATAGGTTAATTTAAACATAAATTTTCTTTAAATGTGAATAAGATTTAAATCAATTCTAGACTCGAATTAATTTTGAACTTAGAATGTTCATTATATATAACCATGGTTCATCCAAATGATCCAATTTAACTAAGGANTTAGGTTAATTTAAACATAAATTTTCTTTAAATGTGAATAAGATTTAAATCAATTCTAGACTCAAATTAATTTTGAACTTAGAATGTTCATTATATATAACCATGGTTCATCCAAATGATCCAATTTAACTAAGGATTAGTTTGGTTAACTTTTTAGTTAAATCGAAAAGAATTTAAAGTGAGCTAGATTCCTTTAGTTAAAGTTAAGTTAGATCTAGGTCAAATCTTGAGTTGGATTGGAATAAATGAAGTTGATGTTGGAATTGAGTTGGGTCTAAGTTAGTTTAAACCTACTCTAAATTTAACTTGGAGTAGAGTTCATGTGGATAAAACTTTAGACTCAGTGTTCGCTGAACCTAAAATTGATTAAGCCTAATGTAGAATAGGTTTAGAGTTGAAATTAACCAAATTTTAAGGTAATTTAGACTTAGAATCATAGTTTTAATCAACTTTAATTTAGTTAAGACTTAACTGAATAATTAGGTCTATTGTACATAAGACCTAATTCTCTNAAGTAAAAACGTCGTTAATGGTACTCATCCGTCAGCTGGACAAGTCATTCTATCTAATATCTTCTCTATCTGTATTATTCAGTTCTCTGCTTCAATTGGAACTTCGGTTGTCTTAAATAAAGATAGACATAGATCTTAAAATATCTCCAAGTACTTATCCACAACAGATGTATCATTTCTTATAGGCTACGATCTGGACTCCTGAATCACTGGAGTCATCAACGTCGTTATTTGGGTGAGGATAGTCATGTTCATGTTAATGGTAGGTTATATTTCTTTGTTCAGTATCAATTTCCCTTCTTTTATAATTTCGAATGTATCACTATATCTGAATAGATAATAATTATTAACTTGAGCTAACTTTAACTTTATAATTATTAAAATTTTCTTATATTTATCCTATTTGATCTTTCATCCATATTGCATTAATTAATCCTAAACCTGGCTCTGATATCACTTTTATCAC
>JXCR01079215.1:2740-26420 GCA_002079205.1 Phalaenopsis hybrid cultivar
AATTTCTGATTTAATTAGTTGGAAAACACTTATTTGAGGGTGAAATGCTTTAAATTACTTTAAGCACAAGTTAAAACGTAAGCTTCTAGATTTTAGGAGATATCCTAGGTGAGAGTCCATTCACCTAATCCTCAGCATAGTCTTCTTAGATTTTAGGAGCACACCCTAGGTGAGAGCCCATCCACCTAGTCTTCAGTGTAGACTTCTTAAAGCTTAAGTACACACCCTAGGTGAGAGTCCATCCACCTAGCCCTCAGCACCTAGTCTTCAGTGTAGGCTTCCTAGACTTTAGGTACACATCCTAGGTGAGAACCCATCCACCTAATCCTCAGCATAGACTTCCTAGTTTTCAGAAGCACACCCTAGGTGAGAGCCCATTCACCTAATTCTCAGCATAACATCCCAAGGTCTTAGGAGCATACCCTAGGTAAGAGTTCATTCACTTAATCAGTTGTAAAAGCTTCAGGTTCCTCATAGTATGGGGTGAGATCCGCAAAATTGAATATAGTTGAAATTTTGGTGTCATTTGGTAGGTCAATTTTGTAAGCATTTTCATCGAGCTTCTTAAGTATGTGGAAAGGTTCGTCAGCTCGGGTTTGAGTTTTTCGTGTGCTTGTAGTGGAAATTATTCTTTTTTAAGGCGGATCCACACAAGGTTTCCTTCTTTAAAAGTTACCTTTTTTTTGGATTTGCTAGACCATGTTTGATATTTGTGGTTTTGTTTAGAAATTGCTTCCTCAACTTCATTGTGGAGTTGTTGAACTTGATAAGCACATTTTGTAGCATCCTTGCTAATATCTGTTGGGGGTAAAATTGGAACCAACTCAAGGGGTGTGATCAGGTTGCGACCGTACACAATTTCGAATGGCGTGTGTCCTGTAGTCTGGCTTGTTGGTCTATTGTAGACAAATTTTGATTGAGCGAGAATGAGGTCCCATTGTTTGATATCATCGTACACAATCTCTCGATTCATTGTCCTTGGGGTTGTCCCAATGAAGAAGATTGAGATCATCTTGTTTCTTAATGTTTTCTTTTTTGTAGGATTAAGAACATTTTGGAGGCATGGGGAGTATTACTACCGAAGTACAGTAACTTGGAGGATGCAATCGAGAATTTCAAATATGTTTGAAACTATAAAAATGCACATATTCGATGCTTTTGCTATGCCATTCAACACTGCTGGAGGGCACGCAATGCTATGATTCACAATCGAACTTATGGTACACCAACTATTATCGCTACAATTATTATTGAAGTCGTCACCAAGACCCACATTTATCGATTTTGGGGCAATGGGAGGCTAGCCGCCCTTCTGGATTGGTTTTCAATTATTCGTAATGAACGTGGCATGGGTATTATTGCTATGGGCCAACATTTTACTCATTGGAATAGCACACAAGTGGAACTCATGGCGATCCAATCTCTCCAACAAATTTGCCAACGTTGGATGTATGAACTCAAAAGCATTGAAGGGGACAATGCCAACATCATGCAATTTCTTAGCCCCTCCATGAAGAAGGATGTTTGGAAGCAACAACCACAACTTGGATGTATGACCTAAATTTTCTTTTAGCTTGTAAGCAAGTTCTTTTTGTTCATATCCCTAGAGAATGTAAGTGGGCCGGACATTTTTGCGGTAGGCATGCTCTTAGTAGTACTTTTGTTTTGATGCATGCAAATGAGGATAGCGAATTGTCTACTATACTTGTTAATGATAGGTTTTTTCTTTGTACATCATAGACGCTACGTTCATAGTTTTTATACTTTTTTGATATAGTAATGCAAATGCATATTTTAACAAAAGCATCACACTCAACCTTGGTTGGTTGTTTGAAATCAGGCAAGGCAAGAATTGGGGCTTGAAAGACTTTTTCCTTCAATATGTCGAAGCTGATCTGGGCTGTGACCGTCCATGTGAATTTTTTTCGTTTCAACAACTCTGTGAGGGGGATGGTGATAGTGTTGAAGTTGCGAACAATTCTTCGGCAGAGTGAAACTAGCCCAAAAAATTATCGAAGCTCGGTGAGGGTACGATTACCTCGATCTTTGTTGGATCCATTTGTATCTCCGTGCTAGACACAATGAAGCCCAAAAAGCATACTTGGTTTGTGAAGAAGTGACACTTCTTTGGGTGGTCGTACAGTTGTTCGGATTGTATGATCTTGAATACTGCTCGAAGGTGTTGTAGGTGGTATTTTTTGGATTTACTATAAATCAAAATGTCATCAAATTAGACCACCACGAACTCTCTCCCAATATGGGCTCGAAAGACTTGATTCATTAGGCACATGAAAGTGTTGGGCGTATTGGACAAACCGAAGGGCATGACTGTCCATTCATAATGACCATCCTGTGTCTTGAAAGCGGTCTTTCACTCGCCTAGTCGCATTTTGATTTGATGATATTCACTTCTTAAATCAATTTTTAATAAGACATTGGCATCGTACAATTGATCTAAAGATCGTTGAATCGTGGTATGGGAAAGCAATATTTGATTGTAATTTTGTTAATGACACAACTGTCAATGCACATCCTTCAAGAGCCATCTTTTTTTGGGTACTATAAAGGCGGGGATAGCATATGGATTGGTGTTTTTGCATACTAATCCTCTCTTAATAAGATCCTGCACCCGACGTTGGAGTTCCTGGTACTCTGCGGGTCACAATCGATAGGCAGGTCTGTTTTGTAGAACCGTCTTGATTATGAGATCAATGACATTTTGGATGTCTCGTAGTTGATGAAATTCGTCTGGGGGATTATCAACCATGACATCTTGGAATTCATGTTGGAGTGGTTTAAGTTGTGTGGGTATCTCATTATCCCTGTTGGTACCTTCTAGGAGAACCATAGCTAGTTGCATAAGCGCTTCGCGAGCAGATTGCAGGAAGGTAGTCTGTGAGATTAACGTGTCTTCGGTGTCGATCATGCATCTTGCATCTTTTACAGGCAATAACATGATGTATTTTCCTTTCTTCTTGAATGTGTAGGTGTTCTTGAAGATGTCGTGCTGCATTTTTCGATCAAATTGCCATGGTCTCCCCAGAAGAATGTGACATGAGCCCATTGGTACTAAATCGCACAAAACTTGCTTTTGTAGTTGATTGGCGATGGCGAATTTGACTAAGCATTGTTGATCGACACGAGTCTCATTCCCTTTTTTTGAGCCAGGTGAGAGAGTATGATCGTGAATGCTTTTTGCATGGCTAAACCTAACTATTTGACCATTAAGGTGGATACAACGTTTTCGCAAATACCGTCATCGATAATTAAAGTACAGATTTTTTCTTTGACTAGACATGTAGTACAAAAGATGTTGTGTCATAGCCATGATGGGTCTCTATCGAATTTTGAGTGGAGGACCCTCCGTATGATCAATCTTTTACCTCGTCTCTAGGGGCAGAAAGTGCTTTTCCGAACTATCCTCAGATTGGGCTTCCTCAACTTTCTCAACTTCCTCGACAACCCTTCTTTGGTAAATGAGACAGCGCAGGTGATGTGACAATTGGCAATGATGTGGTCATATCTATGGCACCTAAAATATTTTTTGTGCAGGAACTGTTTCTGAAGAATTTCCCCTTTCTGGTTTTGTGTCGCTCGGGATTTTTATGCTTCCTAGTAGTGACTTGCCAGCTTCCGACGTGGTCTTGTTGGTAGATGTGATTTGAGATGATGGCTTGAAGGAGACTGCTGTCGGAAGGATTTTTGAAACTTTGTTTGCTTCTATTGTCATTCTACTTTTAATGTGAGAGTTTGGACATCATTTGGCATGCAGTATGGTTGGAGTTGTACAATGTTGCTAATGGCAAGTTTTAGACTTTCGAGATAGTTGGTGATTGTGTGCTTCTCTTGCTCGACCATTTCGCACTTCACTTGTAGATGATCAAATTGTGTCATGAATTCCTCGATCAATAGATCACGCTGCTACTGATTGTGGAGTGGGAGGAACATATCCTGGAGATAGCGGGGTGGGTAGGTTTTTTTTTTTTATGTAGCCTTCTTAATTTTTACCCGTTTGCATTGTCGTTGTCAGTTGCAAGTTGTCCCACCGTAACAAAGTGTTTTTCTTTAGTTTTATAGCAGCAAGCTTAACCCTTTTATCCTAGATTACCTCCTTGTAATCAAAGATGTGTTCGATCGCTTGCAATCAGTCGATGAAGTCGTCGGGGTCCATGCTTCCGTCAAATTTTGGTAGGTCGGTTTTGATGGCGTAATCTCGAGGACTGTCGAACACGGGCTCCTTTTGTGGTTTACTTTCATAATGAATGTCAAAGCGGGGTGAGCTATATTCAGCATCGCGGTGGAACATATTTAGGTCGTCTTCGCTTTCTCTTCTTCGACTCTCGATGTCACGGTCGAGAGTAATGTCACCTTGAGTTTCCTCATCATTCTCGGCCAATCATTCTTGCAAGAACGAATCTCTCGTTGTATTTCTTCTCGGGTTGGGTCCGGTGCATATTGACGTGGCATCATGATCATTAGTTTTTTGGAAAAGAAGCAAGGGATGGTAGAAGGAGAAGATGAGAAAATAAGGGAAAATAAGGTAGAGGAAAAGAAGAGAAAGACAAAAAATTTGGGTGGCTTAGGTGGGGGCAGATACTAGGCAACCCTACGATAAGACTATGGTTGGGCTAGCTCTAATACCAAATGATACCGGAGTTAACCCAAACCAAAACTCGGATGTGACAAATTTTATTGTTGAATTTTAAAACGAGTACAATGGCGACTCCTCTTCAAGAATGACATATAAACAACAAAACAACAATACATAAACAGTAAACAGACACATAAATAGTAAAGAGATACGGAATGCAGACTTAAAATCAGTGTGAAATAAAAACAAAATCCTGGAGAGTGGCGAAGGCAGTGTGACAGTCCTGAAAAGTTGCTGGAAATCCGTTGAAGGTGGGGCTAAATGGAGCAAGCTACTGCTAGTTGAAGCCTTGTAAGGTAGCAAATGAGGGGGCTACAGAGGAGGGTGATGGAATAGGTCAACCAGCTGGAGGGAGCTTTAGAGAAGACCTTGAGGGGCGGCAACCCACTATGGCATAGCTAGGAGGCACGACAGAGGAAGGAGGGGGTGTAGGATGGCGGTGCGGTAACCTGGAGGTAGGGAGTGACTCGCCTGTGCTGCCAGAGGGATCTGAGAGCGCGGACGACTTGCTGGGTGGAGCTGAGAAGATGGTAGCGGTGTAGGGTGTGTCGGAAGGTGTGAATGGAGTGGAAATTCACACTACATTGGCGGGATACAGTTGTAGCATCACTCCACCGAAGGATGCAATATCAAGTGAGGGATGACGTTAGGAGGATCACCTGGAACAGAAAATCATAGCAAAAAAACTGGTTAAACCTAAAAAGATAACATGTATAAATAGGGGAGGAGAGGAAGACAACAAAGGTAAGATCTTAGGAATGGAAGGGAAAAAAGAAAAGAATTGGTTGAAACGACTAGGAGCGGCTGTGGGAGATTATGGCACGGTGGGCGGAAAGTAGGAGTGAACTACTTGGGCATGGGAAGAGACGGGAGCAAAATACATACAACGGACGGACCGGGTCAAGGAAAGGTTGGACCGGCTCCCTGTTCTCTGGTACAACGGGCTGTAGGCAGCCCGTCGCATGTCATAAAGTTAAAAAAGTGAGTTTTTATGTGATATGAAAGATTTAAATGGTATAAATGCAGGTGAAGTTTAGATGTGGAAATACATAAGAATTTGGTGGTATGTATGTAAATGCCCTTGAATCATAGTGAAATCATTTTTTTAATTGTATTATATCTTGACATAGAAAATTTTTATCTTAGACTCGGAAATATTTGGACGCATGGTGTGTATTCTTCTGGGCAACGACTCCAACGCTTTTCTCACTTTCTACATTTGGTGTCTTCACATTGATGGGCCAATCTCTGGATGCTGCTATGGTGAGTTTTATGGCCATGCTTTATTCTACTGATTTTATAATTTGAATCTTAGTATAATCTGTATTATACTTTCTAAGAATTTCAACATTGATTTGTTGTATTGCTATGTAGGTGTTTACATGTGTTGCACTTTTTAACACCTTAATCTCTCCATTGAATTCTTTTCCATGGGTGATTAACGGGCTGATTGATGTAAGTTCACCATTTTTAACATTTTTTTCTGGGGGCATTTACGTACATGCCACCTAATTCTTATGTATTTACATATCTATTACCTGAACTTTTTACATTCATACCACCGAAATCTGTCATATCATATCAAAAATACCACTTTTGTGACTTTTAAAATGTGAAATACACATTTTTATGCATAGGCAAGGTGCCATATATGTAAAAAATAAAATTTAGGTGTTAGGTATGTAAATAATTAGGAATTGTGTGGTATGGATGTTAATCTTAATTTTTTTCTATTACTCAATTATGTTTAATTTTGTATGTGATTATCACAGGCTGTAATTTCTTCCAGGCGATTGAGTAAATTCTTGTCTTGTCCTGAGCATTCTGCTGATTTTGGACAATTTTGTGACGCCCAGCATTCTCTTGATTGTAATACCAATGTCGTCCTATTTCAAGATTCAAGCTTTGTCTGGTCATGTTCTGATGAAAAAGAGGAACCGAGCCCTGTAATACGGAGTATTACATTAAACCTTCCGAAGGGTCTTCTTATTGCAGTAATTGGAGAGGTAATATTGCAATTTTAACCTGCGGATACGCTTATTATTATAGCTATTGCTGATATTCAAATGTTAGAACAATACAATTCTGACGTTCTTCATATTATCATTTCTCCGATTTTGCAGCTATTTTTATTTATTTAGAACCTTACAACTTGTTTAAGAAATGAGTACAATATAGGACAATTACAAAGAATTGTCAGTTCAAAAGTAAAAATCCCAAACTAATTATAACCATAACATGACATAGGAGTAATTATCCCTTAGTTGAACAATAGAGCAACATCAGTGCCTTGCTTGAAGCTTGATGAATCTTGGGGGATTATGGAGAATTATTTTTCTTATTTTTATCCTGCCCGGCGAACAAGTTTTAAACCTTCCTGTCTACCAAAACGTTGATAGTTTGAGGACTTTCATCTAAATTATAAGGTTGCTCTATAGCTTGACAATTTGTGTCTTCAATAATAAATAGTAGAGTTAATATATTAGGAGGATTATGATTAATGACCGTGCATGCAGATGAGCAGCTGGCCATATCTTCAAGAGGCTGAAACTATAATTGGGGCAAGCTCGAATGCTCTACTTTCAATGGTTCGATATGTAGTTGGTTCCAAATTTGGTGTGCCTACCTAATATAAAGTCGGAGTTGTAATCATCGTATTTGAAGGTAGAACCCAATCATTTATATGCTCCCCGTGTATATTGGATATTTGATTCTTTTTTTGTGAAGGAACCTTGAAATATTCAAACTCATTGTACCTAAATTTTTTTTTATTTGAACAATGGGAAAATAAGCCTTTAAATTTTATCATTTTTTAATAGCCATAAGATGAGAAACCAATCCATAACTCATTTTCTAGAGGAATCTTAATGTTCATTTCTAGATGAACTCTAGCCACAAATGGTCGAGGGAGACCTGTTGTGGTAGCATTTATTTGCAAAGCTTTACCAGAAATAGATTTCAAGGAGTTTAAAGTTGATTGGTTAAGTTAGAGTAAACAAATAAGAGAAAGGATCTCATATATGAATGATTGGTAGTTCTTTGGATGAGTGTAAGTGCGGAGATTGTTTTAAAATACACGTCAGATAACCACTTATATAGTAGGATCATGTCGGCAGTTTTATTTTTTCTAATCTTTAAAATCTTTTATTTAATTTAACTTTATAACTTCAAATAACTTTATGATTTGAAAAATGTAATAATTTTGTGATTTTTTAAAAAAAATAATTGAAATATAATATACCCCCTTTTGTTTTAAAAAGTAACATTTTAATTTATAATAGATGAAACCAAACGGGTCTCACATTTTAAATAGTTTAGACGAATGAATACGATACTACAAAAAAAAATACTTTTCCCGAAGGATAAATATCACTTGTAATAGGGGTTCAATCACCTAGACTAAAGAATTTATGACATCCGTTTGGTCTGCGAAATTGTCTTATCTGCCGACAAGTTTCCTTACCTAATACGAGGATTAGATAAGGTTTATTTTATCTGGGTTCCTGGTTTCCTATAGAGGCAAACCCCTATAGTTAATTATATTTTAAATAACTGGGAGTCATTTAAGAAAACTCTCGATTAAGATCAGGTGGTTTTGTTTTCAAGATTTCAAAGTAGGTTTTACGATTGGGACATGAAAAAATCAAATGGGAATGGTTCAAAATGTGAACAATTATTCAAAGAATTCAAAGGAAGGAAGGAAAATCAAATGGGAATGACTCAAAATATGAACAATTATTCTAGGAATCCAAATGGAAGAAAAGTAGGGGATATCACAGATCTAGAAAAATCGTGGTGAACTCCCAACTATCCTAATATTCGGCTTTATGTCTTTGAAGTGATGATTATTTAATATTTCAATCCCGCAAATTATTTAAGATTTAGGACTTATATTTGCACGACGTCAGACTGTGCAAATAGCCTAAAGGATGGTAGGATTTACACCGTACCATACGGTAACCTCGGAATCCTAAAATGTTAGGACTTATAATTACACAACAGAGTTGTGCAAAAAGCCTAAAGAAATGATCATATGGGTTGTTATTTGAACTAAGAAAAGTGTATAGTGTTATGAAAATGTTCATGTGATGTGAAGATGTTTCGCTGCTGCAGATCCACCTGGAAATTGTTCCTCGTTGCGTTGCCCACGATGTTTGCTCCAAACTCCTCGTAGTAGCACCTCCTGGTTTAGTTTTAGTTTTGAAAATGCCCCTAACCACTAGGTTATCCTAAACTAAGGCATAGTATATCAAAGTAACTAAGCATGCAGTGTGAAAGAAAAGTAACAATGCACTGTATAGTAAAGAGAAAATACAATATAACATGCTGAGAGAAGAACATAACATGCTAGGGAAGCAGTATAACAGACTATGAAAACAATGTAACATGCTTTTAAAATAAAATGCTTAATGGTAAATTAAATCTGTACACCTGAAAGGTTCATTGCTCCTTTAAATTTAGCTATTATATGTTGTGTAAAGAGGGAAGTATGACCTGAAAAAGACTTAATAGAGACAGGTAAATCGCAGGGAAAAGATAAACAAATAAAATGAAATACCATACCACATATAAAGAACCAAGAATAGAAAATTTATATGTGATATTGGAATGTCCGCAATTGCCAGGAGGATTTGAATATATGACAGACTCAAATCCCGGAGTATTGGGTTTCAGTTTTAGTCAAGTTAAGGTAAGAATTTCATTATTTGATTTAGTTAAATCAGTCATGAGTCACAATCTAGTGTCACCTCGTGCCTAGCGTCCCACCTATCTTCTAATCTGAGGTTAGATGTTTTGATTTCTTAGGGTCATTTGAAAATTAGGATGATAAACTATCTCACAAGGTTGTGCTTCTGAAATCTAGGATGTCTGCACTTTAGGTTAAACTTGAAGTGTCCTAAGGTATCTAATCTCAATTAAGTGTCTTTCCACTAACCCTCAAACGTCTATAGATCCAGCTTAGCTTGCCACCAAACTCCTAAAACCTAGGGGTCAACTCATAGTTTTGGCAAAAGAGTTGTGAGTTGTGTTTCAATCCTAGTTAAAGGAATTGGATTTTAAATTGATTCAAAGCTTAAGGATCTAAGAGTAAGTCCACTAATCTTTCAATCGTTATCTAAATTCTCATTTCTTCCGATTCCAACTAGTCTTTCAATTTGCAATTTATTTTTCCTTATGAAAGATGGATTATTTGCTACCCTGTCTCCTCTTTAGATTGTATCATCCCAAATATTCAAATTTCAATTTCAATTTTAATTTTCTCTCATCTTCTCTTTCTCTCATATTTCCCTTGAGATTATAAATCATTTCTGAATTTAATTAAATCGAAAATTCTCATTTTTAACTTGACCGTTAAAAAAAATAAAATAAAATAAAATAAAGTAAAATAAACGAAAATGAGACCGATCCATTTTTAAAACCAGCCAAATCAATGAAGCTTAAAATAAAATCATGAATGTATCGGTCTAAAAACGTTTAAATTCGTAAAAAGGTAAAAAGGTGATCTCCAAAAATCAACACTTAAAATATTCAAATCGATATATGAAAGCTTCAGCATGTAAATCAAATTTTAATGAATTAAACTTCAAAAATACAATTTGAACATCATTAAATAAAGTCTCAAGGTCCTTGAATCAATCTTAGAAAGATATCATTTTCTCACTTTTCATGGATGAATCAACACGTGACAATTTTATGAATTTCCAAATTTCCAAAAACTATACCAATATCAATTCCACTCAACTCCATCTTTAATTAAAAGCTTTTTTCTTTCATTCATTTTTTTTTTATAAACATGAACTTGTTCGTATAAGTGTCCAAAGTAATAGAGAGAAACAACCACTAGTTCAATCCATTCCACCAAGAAATCACAAGTTAAAGCTTACGGGTAAGGCAATAAGAGAGGGGAGAGCTCACGGATAAGGCAATAACCCAACACCACCAAGCTAACAAAGCCACCTAGACATCCTTATGGCAAAGATAGCAAACAAAAGTCATCAATTTAGACTCTCAGCCACCCACATATAACAAGGAGAAATTCATCACAACACAAACCTAAGGATAAGGGCAAAGGATAAGAAAACCTCCAACCAAGTCATACCCAACAAGAGTGTCAAGTTAAATCCAAGGAATAGTTCAAAATAAAAGTTAAGAGATTTCAGCCAAAATATAATACCAAAGAGGGGCAAACTAAGCCTGCCATAGGGGTAAACTAAGCCGAAAGAGATATTCCAAAACAGCAAAAAGACTTCAGCTTTCATAAATTACCAGAAGAAGCCCTTCCCGAGCCCAAGAACATAGCCAACCGAGCCCAAGAAAAGGGTAAACCAAATCCAACAAAAAGGGAGCAAAACAATAAAGTATTTCAGCCAACATAAATCACTAAAAGGAACCCAAACCGAGCTCAAAACATGACCAACCTAGCCTCAATCATAATTTTCAACTCTTAAAAGCAATCTCCAACATATATTTCAATAAGGGGCAGCAAGAGAAGCAAAATGTGAGCCCCAAAATGTAATTTCCAGCATTTAAAATAACTTCCAGTATATATTTCAACAAGAGGCAGCAAAAGAAGCAAAATGTGAGCCCCAAAATGTAATTTCTAGCATTTAAAATAACTTCCAGCATATATTTCATTAAGGGGCAGCAAAAGAAGCAAAATGAGAGCCCCAAAAATGTAATTTCCAGCATTTAAAATAACTTCCAGCATATATTTCAATAAGGGGCAGCAAAAGAAGCAAAATGTGAGCCCCAAAAATGTTTTTTTACCTCATAAAACAATTTCCAACATGTATTGCAGCAGAAGGGGAGCAATAGGAACATGAAATGAGCTCCAAAATACATTTTTCCAGTTCATAAACATGATTTCCTGCATGTATTCTATCAAGGGGCAGCAAGATAAACTAAATATGGGCCCCAAAAATAGTTTTCAATTCATAAAAAAATGATTTCCAACATAGGAACAAAACCGGGTCCATCAAATGGCTAAAACAGCAAAGAATTCAGCCAAGACGTGATATCAAAAGGAACCAAACCGAACACACCAAGTAAGCTAAGTAAAATGCAATTTCCAGCTATCATGAGGCCAAGATTGAGCCCTCCAAAATGTGTTAAAACATAGAAAATTTTCCAGCTAACATTTGATCCCAAGGAACTAGACTCAGACCCACCATATGGGCCAAAACAGATCCTCCTTGCAACATCAAGACCCAAAATTTGCATTCAATATGTGTGCTTCGAACAGGGACAGGCAACAGAAAGCAGAATAGCATAAGTAGGATCTTAAACCATCTCTCACTTCTTTTTTTTTTTAAACAAAATCATTCCCCCTTTTTTTTTTAACAATAAATTGCTTCAGCAAGGAGCAAAGAAAGAAAACCAAAATTTCCAACATATGTTTCAAATAATGATAGATAGCATGAGATAGATAAGCATGAGCCAACATCCATTTAGAACATGAGTAGTAAAGGCCTTTGATAACTCATTCTAATATGCATTTCTAGAGGGGCAAATCTCTTTTCAAAACTAGCATTATGACACTTCCAAATATCTCAAGCAAGAAAAATAAAGGCAGCCTATACATGCTTTATTCAGATTTTTCTAGGAAATATTCATGCTTAAATTTCAAAAAAAACAAACCCGAATCTTGTTTTCACATGCTTTAAAAGAGATGAGAAATATTTTTATGCCATCCAAAATAGTGCAAAATAGAGGAGAGGAGAAGAATACCTCTTTTCAGCGTATTTAAAATAAAATTGAAATATAATTTCAAGGAGACCACTCCAAAAGAAATGTCCCTCCTAAAGGCTTCAAGAAACAACAATCACAAATGCTCCACGTCACAAGCACCCGAAAATGTAGCTTAAAGAGGATTTTCGGCAAAGTAAACAGCACTCCACGAACACTCCACACTCCAATCACATGAGAATCAAATTTAGAGAAGATTTTAGCAGAGTTTTCTTCCCTAAAAGCCTCTCACAGTAAGAACACAGCCTCTCCTTTTTCTCCAAAAATTTTCAACAATCCTCAAGCCACAGAGGATGAAAAGAACAAGTAAGAATGAAGTTAGAGGAGATTTTGGCAGCACCTCCCCACTCTCAGAATTTCGGCCAGCCTCTAAACCCTCCCCAAGTGGGGTTTTTAAGGCAAAGAAAGGAGGAAGGAGAAGCCACCTACTAGCCTCCCTAGCCAACGAATCACAAAGAAGAAATGAAACGACTCCATGAAGAGGAGAGCGCTCGGCCTCGAGGAAGAGAAGCGTCGGTCAGGTGGAAACCCTCGATTGGAGACTCGCTCGGTCAAGCAGAGATCGAAGAGGCTGCGTGCGTATGCGAATCGACAGTGGAATGCCGCGTGTGAGAAGGAGACGAGTCGTCTCATGCGCGAATGGCAGAGGAGACGCGGGAGCTAGGGCGCTGTCGAGGAGCGGTCGCGGGAGCTAGGGCACGAGCGGCGAGCCAGGCTTCGATCGAGCGTATGGAGTGTTTTTAATCGGGTTTAAGCGAGCCAGTGAGAACCTAAATAAGGTTAGGCTAAATATGATTTAAGGATAGTTATATAAAAGAAAATATTTAAAATTTTGAAAAATAAAATTTTAATTTGTGTTTCACCCATGCATCAAAATATAGCAAAAATTGATATCATTTTCAAGTAATTTTAAAGTTTTGGAAGCGTTGGTGAGGTTCGTTTCGCCACCGGAAGTCGTTTTGACGAATTTATCGATTTGTGTGTCAATTTTCTTGTGTTGAAAATATGGCAATATGGGTGTCCTTCCCTACCAAAATGGGTATCACGGACGCGTTGGCGCGGTCCAATTTGTCATCGGAGGTCATCCAGAGAAGTTCGCATTTTCACCCGTCCTTTGGGCTTAATTGAAGTCTGATTTCGTGCAATTTCGTGAACTTTGTGTATTTGATGTGTGTATGTGACGAAAAAGGTCGTGTCCGATTTCGTGCAAATTCGTGAATTTCGTGTACTTGATGTGTGTATGTGACGAAAAAGGTCGTGACGATGTGCTTGAAGTCTTATTTAGAAGATTTTTCTTGAATCTTCACAAAATAGTCCATAACCGTTCGTTCATAAGACGATGGTCTTGTGCCAAAAATGCTAGACATCAAAGGAAAATAGGAAGTGGTTGGAATTTCTAGAAGGGTGAGTCTCAATTCTAGTTTTCTAAGATGGTTAATAGGAATTTCTAGAGCTAGAATCTAGGCTCTAAGGAGGAGAAGACAAGACGTCACAAAAATGTGGTCAACAGATCATTGTAAAATAGTCTAATAAAATTTTCTTCTATAAATAATCTTATAGTAATATGATAAGGGTTGATAAGCTAAATAGAGAACTCACTGCACAAGTGCAAGTTTGGCATAACTTTGTAAATAATCTCCATACTAGGATAACCCAAATAAACTATTCTCACAATAAAGGAAATGGGTGGGTATGCTTGCTCAAAAAATCTATTTTCAGTGAAAATGCTCAGGTTTGCAATGAAAAGTGAATGGTTGCTTGAGTTGAAAGAGTGGTTGAATCTTGTTAAAAAATAAATTGAAAGGGTTGGTTAATGTTCATTAAATATAACAGGAAAGTAAATAATATTACTAAAAACAAATAAACAATTACAACCAACACACTTAAAAGGGAAAATACAATAACACTATACAAAAAACACCACTAAAGTATATCCCAAGGGTGGTAGAGGGACTAGGTGGATCGAAATGGCTGGCAGGTGTGACGGCAATGAAGGAAGGCTGGTGGCAGCGAGGTGTAGGTGCGAAAATGCAAGGACACAAGTATGGTTGTCGTCGTGGATAGTGGCAGCGAGGAGTTGAGATGGGTTGAGGCGGAATAGTAGGAAGGAGGTGTTCCCCGACTGTCTTGGGCGGCAGCGGCACTGTGGGAGGGCTAGAACAACAAGAACAAGGGGCAATTTGGGCGGCGGAGATGCTGGAAGGGAGGGGGAGGTGACTGGGAGGCTGGAGGTTGTGGTAAAACATCAAGGTTTGTGGCAACAGCGGTGTTAAAGGGGTGGACAGTGGCAGCAATGATGTTAGTGGGTCGGAACTGTTGGAGTAGCAAAGTAGAGGAGGAGAAGGCAATTGCGATGGCTAGAACTGCAGATAACAGCAACCAAAATTTTGTCCTATGCGACTACAGTAATGAAGTGCGGTCGGGAGTGACGTGGGGAGGATGCAAAAGGAGATAGGGAAGATACACACCACCTGGAGATCAAGATACAACCGAAGCACCCTCTGGAACCCTGGGATACAGTCTTCTAATGAAAGAAGACACACCAATGATTGTCCTGATACAAAACCCCAAAAAACCTATCCTAAACACTCACGAAAGGGAATTTATAATAATAGGATAATTAAGAGGGGGCCAAGGAACTAGCCAACACTCCCAAAACAGAGAAAACCTAGACCACTTCGGTCCAAGCTAGCAAACGGGTCGCGAGAGTAACCCGCGTCAGACCCTCTAGACACCGGAAAGCTTGTGTGTGAGAGTTGCCTTCGTGCGGGATTCACGGGAAATCCCTGGTGCAAGAGTTGTTGCTCCCCTGCGCCGTGTATGGCGCCCCCGCGTCAGTTCCATTAGTCTCTTTTGCATCTTTATTGTACGACTAATAAGTTTAATTCATTTATTGTTTCAACAATCTTGAAAATATTCTTCGTTTTTAGTATTAGGGTTAAACTACAAAGTATCCTTCATACTATTTATATGTGGCCAGTTTAGTCTCAGATTATCATATTTCTTCAATTTAGTCCTATAAATATACAAAATTGATCAAAAAATTACTCCTTAGGAACTAAATCAGGATCAATTTTGTATAATCGATCGAGTAAATTGAAAATTTTGTATCACATTTTCTACATGTTGGAGAGGAATTTAATTCTCTGAAACTAATTGTCATACATTAATAGCTAGGTGTTTATTTTAAGACTTATCTTAAAAAATTGCTACCAAAATATTTCATTTCCATTCATTTGTTGTCTTTAATTGTTTAATTTTCATTGAAAATATTTGGTAGCAAAACTACTACAATATCCTCCATAACTCTCAAAATCTCAATAGTAGCTCACCTGGGCCTGAAGTCTTACCATTATGTTAAAAATAAATCAATTTTGTTCTTGTAGACAATCTATAATATACTTCACTGTATTAATTCTTATTGTTCTTTCAAAATTATTTTTTTCCTGAACTATCATTTAGTAATTTCTCAAAGTAATATTTATTTATTTCCTTTTAGTGTTTCAAGTACTTTTACAAATCTGATAATCACTTGAAACACTTCTTTGGTTTATGTAATTCGATTTCACCATTCTAGTACTACTATTGTATTTTTTTTTTCTTTTTCAATGTTTGATTCATCTTCATTTTTTTTTTAGTTTTTTTCTTGGGAGATCTATTATTATTATTAGTAGTAGTATATTTTTTATTCAACTTTATTATTATTATTTTTTCTCTAGGTTGGCTCAGGTAAATCATCCTTGTTAAGTTCCATTCTGGGAGAAATGAGACCTATCCATGGGTGCATACATACCTATGGATCCATAGCATATGTGCCACAGGTTACTTTTTGACTACCTTTTGTACATTGATCATTTTGGTCTTGTTTTTCTTTTTTATTTTGAATTATCTCAAAATGTTGTGATGCCCTCATGTTTGGTGCAATGTGCTAATGCAGGTACCGTGGATACAGTCAGGTTCAGTACGTGATAATATTTTATTTGGAGAGGAAAGAATAAATCCACGGTCAGCATTCTATCATTTATGAGAATATTCATGGGAGCACACATTATAACTTTGATCAATGTATAACCCAAGCTTATTTAGCCAATAGAATGTCAAAGGTTTGATGTGTTAATGAAATAATTACTATAGAAAATTAATTTTTACAATCATGACATAGGCTTAAATAGAGTATTATAAGGTTTTCCAAATAAACCCCTAGACTTCTTCAATATTCCCTTTTTTCCAATAGGATCCTAAATTAGATCCAATCCTCAACACTTCCCCTCAAGATGGGCAAAAGATATCCACTAAGCCCATCTTTTCACATAACCTAGACAAATTTAATGAACTAAGTCCTTTAGTGAAGCAATCAGTCACTTGCTCTCCAATGGCTACATGACTTAACTCCAGTAGCCTATTATTCAGTTTTTCCTTGATGAAGAATCTATTAATCTCCACATGTTTGGTTCTATCATGTTGCACTGGGTTGTTTGCAATACTGATTGTTAACTTGTTGTCGGACTACAACTTCATTTGAATTCCTTGGTCCACCTTGAGCTTGACCACCAAGGCTCTCTGCCACGTCATCTTGGCAACTCCTAAGGTCATGACTCTGTACACTGCCTCTGTTGTTGACCTCTCTACTGTAGAATGTTTCTTGCTTTTCCAAGTGACCAAGTTGTCCCCTACAAACATGTAGTGTCCTGAGATGGACTCTTCAGGTACCTAAGAATCTGATATATTGCATCCATATGACCCTTCCTTGGATCATGCATGCAGCGGCTCACTGCACTCACTGCAAAAGAGATGTCGGGTCGAGTGTGGTATAGATATATCAAACAACCCACTAATCTTTGGTACCTCTCACGATCAACCGGTTCTCCTGTCTCTGCACTTAGCTTGGCCTTCTAGCCAATTGGAGAGACTGCAGGTTTGCACTCTAGCATGCATGTTCCGTAAGAAGATTTAGTACATATTTTCTTTGAGGTAAGACTATCCCCTCACGTCTACGAGCCATTTCAATCTCAAGAAAGTATCTGAGCTGTCAAAGATCATCCACGTCAAATTTATTCTCCAAACTTACTTTTAGTTGGACAATCTTAACCTCATCATGATTGATGGCAATGATGTCTTCAACATACACAGCACGTATAGTGGTGTGACATTCATCTTGTCGAAAGAACACCATACGGTCTTCATTAATCTGTTGGTATCACATGTCCATCATGACTTTTCTAAACTTGTCGAACCAGGTTCGAAGAGACTACTTCAAGCCATACAATAACTTTCTAAGTCTACACACCTTGCGCATTGTTTGGACTATACCGACTTCCGGTGGTATCTCTTTAATATGTCTTCTCCAGTAACTCACCACATTCTTCACATCAAGTTAATCTAACCTCCACCAACTATTCACTGAAACCAGTGTCCTCAATGTGCTTATCTTTGTTACTAGTACAAATGTTTCATCATAGTCAATGTCATATCTGATTATACCATATCGCCGCCAATCGTTCTTTTTACTGCTTCAACTTCCCTTCTGTAGTTTGGTTGTTAAGATCAACTTGCACTGAACTTCCTTTTTTCCCGTTGATAGTGGTACTATCTCTCATGTTCAAATTTTATCAAGAGCCCTAAGCTCTTCATTCATAGTCGTTTTTCACTTGGGATCTTCCTTAGCAATTTGTCAACACTTAGGTATAGAGACAGCGTCCAAAGATGCAATTAATGCTCCATGTAAAGGTGATATGTTAGAATATAAGACTAAGTTAGCATTGTCATGTTCACACCCAAAACAATAAAGGGGATTATTGGTCAACTTTTTTATTTCGAAAAGTATTTTTATATTTTTATAGAATATAAGACTAAGTTAGCACTTGTTTTTCCAAAACTTTTTGATTATTGGTCAACTTTTTATATAATTTTATGAAAATAGTGTATTTTAATTTCGAAAAGATGAGACCGAGTGGATCTCATTTGCCTAATAATTTGTATAATCGTGTCTGGTACCACAAATGATATACATTCTCGAAAGATAAGTGTACCCCGCTGCTATGGACCCAATCATACAAACTACGAGGTTTGTGAGATCCATTTGGTCTGCGAACCTTTTATATGTGACCGATAAATTCTCCTATTTAATACAAAGATTAAATAGGGTTTATTTTACCTGGGTTCCAAGTTCCCTATATAGGCAAGCCCCTATAGTTAATTACTTCTCAAGTGACGGGAATTACTTGAGAAAACTCTCGATAATGATCAGTGGTTCTAGTCTTCAAGAATTCAAAGTTCAGGTTTTCAAGGTAGGACGTGGAAAAACAAGTGGGAATGGCTCAAGTAAGAACAATCCTTTCCGGAGTCCAAAGAAAATAAAAGGTAAGGGATGTCACAACTTCAGCAATGACTTCCCAAATTATCCTACTGTGTGGCTGCATTTTTAGAGATGATGTTATTCAATTATTCAATCCTGCCAATTTTATTATTTGGGACTTACATTCGCATAATACACGATTATACAAATAGCCCGCAGAGATAAGAGGATTTACGTCGTGTCACGCGATAACCTCGGAACCTAAAGCGGGTTAGGACTTACGTTGTACAGCATGGTTGTACAGGAGCCTAAAAAGGGAGTGTGAGGATTTACATCGTGTTGGGCAAACTACCTCGAAGTCCTATGGGTTGTTATTATACTAGGAAGGGATAATGCTGAAGAAAATCATCTTGCTGCGCGGTCTGAATTCCTCGCCGTGCTGCCCACAAAATTGGCTCCAAGCTCCTGTCGTCGTGACAGCTTCAGGGTTTAAGTGTTTGAGATTGGTAGTTTATGCTTCACAGTTTTGGTGGCAATGCTTGGTTTTGATTTGTATGCAAAATAAACAAATCGCAGGTAAATAAAATGTACTTGAAGTGTAAAATGTAATAAAGTAAAATGTTGTAGATAAACTGTAAAATCGTACTTGGTCATCTGCTACTGTTGCGTTATTAATGTTGCGAGCATAGTATGATTTGCAGCAGATTTAAATAAACTTGCAAGAAAATTAAATAAGACGAGAAAACCCAACGCGAAAGTCAGAAAAATGGGTTGTAAAAATCACAAGCAAAAGAAACTCTTAGTCACATATGAAAGATCAAGACTAGGTATAAGACATTAGTAAAAGTGAGGGGGCTCAGAGCTGGGTTGTGTGTTTTCCGATCTTGAACAAGAGTTACCAGCCCGACAATCTACAAAAGGCAATCATTAACCTCAATCCAAGTGACTAGTCGTTGACCTTTATAAATTCTCATAGAAAAATTCTTTGATTTTTCATGCAAAAGTTGTTGTTTAAGTCTTTTTTATACAGAGTTCTTTTAATCATGCAAAAGAAATTTTTATTTTATTTTTGTAAATATTTTGTAAAGTAGTACGGTCTACAGACTAGTCACTCTAATCGTGCTAAAACTACTGACAACCTAAGAATGTTGAGGGCAACGATCCCACCAAGAATCGATGAATAATTTCATTGGTTATTCCCTCTCTTATTGAAGATCCTTGAGGTAGGAGATATTATTCTAATAATCTCACTTCGTATCCCTCGTTTAAACACACATAAGAAATGTCGTCATCGCCCTCGTCACTTAGACCCTAAACTTATCCTAGTCCGATGATCCATATGTGGCATTAACAAATTTCCCCAATTGTCGGGAGGATTTGAGTTTAATATTCAAGCTCAAATTTCGATGCACTGGGTTTTACTGTAGGTTAAGTCATTCCGGGAATTTTACTGTTGATTTAATTAAAGAAGCATGAGCTACGCCTCGGTGCATCTTTATGTCTAGTGTCTTAATCAGTTTGTGAATTATGGTCAAGTGTCTAGTTTCACTGTGCATTCGAGGATTAGGTGAATGGACTCTTACGTAGGCTATGCTCCTAAAATCTTAGGAAGTTACACTGCAGAGATTAGGTAGACGGGCTCTCACCTAGGGTATGCCTTTAAAGTTTAGGAAACCTACACTGAGGATTAGGTGGATGGGCTTTCACCTAGGGTGTGCTCCTAAAGTCTAGGAAGCCTCAACCGAGGACTAGGTGGATGGACTCTCATCCATGGTGTGCACCTAAAGTCTAGGAAGTCTACATTGAGGGTCAGGTGGATGGACTCTCACCTATGGTGTACACCTAAAATCTAGGAAACCTACACTGAAGGCTAGGTGGATGGACTCTTACCTATGGTGTGCTTCTAAAATCTAGGAAGCCTACACTTTAACTTGTGCGTAAAGTGATTTAAAGTGTTATACCCCCAATTAAGTGTTTTTTCCAACTAATCCTCAAATATTTTTAAGTGTCTTCTAAGTAATTAAATCAGAAATTCTCATTTTTTGGTTTAACCATTTAGCAAAAATAACAAAACAAACGAAAAGAGAAGGTTGACGCACTTCCAAAACTAACAAATCCAATTGGGAAATAGCAAGTGAATCAACCTAAAAGCGTTTAAAATCTTTCAACAAGTGTAATTAATTAGACTCCCGAGAAGAGCGCTTAAGTTTGTCCCAAGACAGTGCTTTGATCGGCCCAACTAGATAGATATACATATATACCACATAATTCTTATACATTTACATATATAACACCTAAAAAAAACTTTATACATTTGCATAGCCTAAATCATTTGTTTCACATAAGAAAGTCCACCAAGTTAATTTTTAAACAATGAAATATACCAGTTCATGCATAGCTAGTGTGGATTTTCTGTAAAGGAAAATGTAATTTAGGTATTAGATATGTGAATATATAAAAACTGTGTGGTATGTGTGTGCATCCTCTTCCCCGTTCATTTTGCCCTAAATCCGGATTAAGCAAATCGTTGTAAAACATAAATGATTCATAGGACGAGTGCAATAATAAACTCAAAAGGAAATAAAGCATGTGAGAGGAGAAATGGTCACCAATTAGTTGAAGATTTCAAACGGGAGCAGAGGAGAAGGAGATGAGAGCTCCGCTGCTCCCTGCAAGATGCAATCTCGTTATTAAGTTGTCAATGGCCCGAGCTCCTGCGAAGGTTTTAGCAAAGAGGAGGAAGGGGCGTGTGGGATTTCAGTGTGGGTGAGAAGGCGAATTGAGGGAGGGAGGTGAGGCTTCTTGGGTGAGCCAATATGAGAGGAGGCCGAGCGTTGTGAATGAATAGGAGCAGCACCGAATGTCTGGCGAGGAAGAGAAAAGCGGCTTCTACTGCGTGAGGAAGAGGAAAGCAGATGTGAGGGTTTCGATGTGTGAGGGAGTCGCAGAGGGAGGAACAGGCAAGCGGGGAGGAGCAAGCGAGCGGGTCAAACGGAGCAGCGGGTAGAAGCAAGCGAGTCTTCCTGTTAGCAGAGAAGGAACGTTGGACCTGTTCGCAGAAGAGGGGCTAGGGCTTCTGTTCGCACGCGAGGGGGAAAACGGGAGTCGAGCGGGGGGTTTTGTTCGATGCAGAGGGAGGAGAGACGAGCGGGCAGGAGTTTTGCGAGCGAAAGAAGATGAGCAGGAGCTCGGGAAGACGAGCGGGACAGGCAAGAATCTTCAGCGCAGTGAAGGATGCTTCGTCTCTTCCTGTTGAGAGGGATCGGGCAGAGAAATCTCGAGAGATGGAGAAGGCGAGCGGGAGAGAGGAGCTCGGGGGAGGTGAATCAAGCCGACCGCGGAGGAAGAAGGCCCGCCTTCCTTTTAGAATTTGAGCGGGGTCAGGAGCCGCTACTCAAATCAATTGGCGGGGAATTAAATAGTTTCCAAATACAGGGGAGGATTTAAGGCAAGGTATTAACACTTGAATTAATTTTAATTAAGACAAAAATTTAAATAATTCGTTTGAATTTTGAAATTTGAATTTCAAATTCAGGTGAGCTGGTGCCTAGCCCATATCCAGCCCGACTCGAACCTGGGCTGAGCCCGAGCCCTCTCATCGATATTCGTGCTAGTCGCTCGCGCGCGAAACCATAACGATATGGGTGTCCCTTCTAGCTAAAGTCGAAGTCCCGAACGCGTCGGCACTGTCTGTTTCTTCATCCGGGGTCGTCCGGACGAGTTTGTCGACGAACGAGTCAATTTAAGCCAAAATTGTGCAGGATGCGATGCGTGCGCAAAAATGCAGCGTTATCGAGCGTTCGGGTCGCAAAGAGGTTCCCTAGGAGCTACTCCTATTAATGTAGGAACTCGACTCGAGTTTCATGTGTCGATCCTAGTCAACTCAATAGAATGTTGAGGATTTGGGATCTCCCATGCGAAACTCGAAGGAGTGACGAGGTGGCTCGAATTTTCTAAATTGTGTGGGTTCCGTACTAGTCCTCTAGGATGGTCAAACAAGAGAAGTCTGGGACTAGGCCCTAAACTCTGAGAGAAGTGAAGACCTCATCCGAAAATGAGGTCAACAAGGGTGTCCCGCATTGCTGCGAGAGGTCCTTTTTAAAGTTCGTGGGTTAGGAGAAGGAGGACGAATCATTTCACCTAAGAGTTAAAGGTCGGAGGTGGATGGTGTAAGTGTCTCAAGAGTTTGGGAAGACCGGGACAAAAGACTTGCTGGCACAAGTGGTACTGAAGGCATCGTTCTCTCATTTTGCTTCTTTCTTATATACACTCTTAGTTCACCTTCAGCCTAAATCCCACCACCTTTGGGAAATAATTGCTCCAAAAAATTAATTTGTGTGTTCATAACATGGGCTTAAATATGGTATTACAAGGTTTTACAAATAAACCTCTAGACTTCTTCAATATTCTCTTTTTTCCATCAGGGTCCAATTCTCAACAGTTGTTACTAAACACAAGTTTAAGTTTCTTGTTCAGCTGGAGTTTCAGTATTTTTCTTCGTTTATTCTCTAGCTGGCGTTTCAATATGTCCTTTTGTCCTCATCGAACGATATTCCTTTCAATGAAATCAGTAGAGTTTAGTTTTTTTAATTATAAAGCTATAATTGTTCTGACACTCTGCTTTTATTATTGAACTAACCTGAAGTCTTTTAAAGTTCAGCTAAATTTATTTTATAGAACAACGACTAAACTTAAGTAACTTTCGTTTCAATGTCAGTCTGATCAACTATTTCAGCTTGAAATCCTTTTTACTTTTGCCTATACCCTCATTCGTATTATCAGGATTAATTTTTAGGGGCGTTTACTTACATGCCACTCAATTTCTATGTTTTTACATATCTAACACCTAAATTTAACTTTTACATTTGTAGCATCCAAATCTTTCATATCATTTTAAAATATCACCATTTTAACTTTTAAAAAGTGAGATACACGTTTTCATCCATAGGCAAGATGACATGCATGTAAAAATGAATTTTAGGTGTTAT
>JXCR01079215.1:28625-43155 GCA_002079205.1 Phalaenopsis hybrid cultivar
AGTGCCGCCAATTCCATTTTAACCTTCGCAAGAGCTTTCTCATTTGCTTATGGTGGCCTAAGGGCTGCGATTCGGGTGCATCTCGAACTTCTAAGCATAATTGTGAATGCACCCGTGCAGTTCTTCGATCAAAATTCAAGTGGAAGAATACTTAATAGGTTGGTGTTTTATTTCCTTGTAGCTCTTGAAATTTTTGTATGCTTAACGTTTTGTATCTGATGCAAACCATGTGCTGCAGGTTTTCATCAGATCTGTACATGATTGATGATTCCCTTCCGTTTATTCTTAACATTCTCTTAGCGAACCTCTTTAGTCTCTTGGGCATTGCGCTAGTTTTGTCTTATGCACAGGTAAAGCCATATAATTCTGCAACGATGGTTTAATGCATTTTTTTTCTTTCTAATGTCTGAGAATCATTCCTTCTAAATCACCGCAGATTGTGGTCTTACTTCTCATATTTCCCTTTTGGTATATGTATACTAAAATACAGGTACATGCTATTGCTCTTCTCTGTTATGCAAGCATTTCTTGTTGTTTAAAATTTTCTTCGTAGTAAATTACATGAAAAGTTCAACAAATGGCTTCTAATAGTATGACAAGAAGCCTGGTTTCAACTTAAAGCATTTTTTCTTAACTTTTCTGTGGATTTATACATTTATGGTTCTCTTTTTGATAATAAGTTGAATTATAAACTGGGTGGTTGATCTGACGTTTACAGTAGGATTTGATAACACAATAATTGATCCAACTAAAATTATTGTAACAGTTCGAAAATATAATTTTTAGAATGCTAGTAAACTAAAATTGAAACTCTATTAGCATTTATTTCTGCTTTGCTTTGTAATCACTGCATAACAGGCCTACCATTATAGTTTGTCATTCAAGGCATATCATTTACTTGAGATAATAAATTTTCTGTTAGAAGTCAAAATATGCTTTTTTCTTTTCTATTAGTTTGTTTATACTTGTGTTCGTATTTAAATTACCACATATGATACTTATTATTGTTGCAATCTATTGTACTTATTATTGTAACATTTTCTCATTATTGGGTTATTTTTCTTTATTATATTTTTCTTGATTATTCTCGTAGCTTGTCAATATGTAGGGACATACTTAAATTTATTAATATGATTATTAGAAAATATGTGGTTATTTACAAGTCTCTCATTTAACATGCTTTTAGAGTGGTTCATCATCCTCCATTGTGTCTCACACTTTGCTCCTTCATTCCTATTGTTGTCCTGGATTGATGCTTGTCCACCATTGATGCCAATTCATTGATTGTCGTCCGCATCAAATATGCTCCATCATTATGTCATTGCTTCTCTAGAGCACCCATAAGGTCCCTTCTATCACATCCCATTTTGAATTCCTCTCGGGTAAGCATGAGATGTAAAAGGGGTGAATAATCCAGTCATACACATTAACGCGGGATCTCACCGCACAAAACAACCGCGGTACTGTATCTGCTACAGTGATGGCATGAAAAGTTATCATGAGAGATGGACCAAAATAATCTCATTTTCCTTTCTTATACTTTCTTTCATATTATTTTTCATTTCTTTTTAGTCCTTTCTTATATGTGTTTTATTAGTGTTTAGTAGGTAGTTTTTGGCTCAGACTTTTGTTAGGACAGCCGTCGGCATCCGTTTCTCCATTTGACGGTTGTATCTGAGGTTTTAGATGGTGCTCCAGTTGTATCTATCTCTTGCTGTGGTGTTTTCTTCTCTATTCCCTTTTTGCATCCTCCCAACACCGTTCTTGTCATTCCCTGCTGCAGCCGCTTGAAATAGTTGTCAACGTTATTCTTCATACACTTTTGGCATTCTAGCCCATGTTCCCTGTGATTCCAATGCTCCTGCTTACTGTCACCATTTTTCCAGCCACCTCTCTTCCACAATTCTTGTTGTTATCCTTTCCGAATTAGCTGACCACCTCATACCCACTGTCATTGCTGCTCCTGCCCTCCCGTCCAGCTGCCTTCACAGTCTAAGCCCTCCACCGGCGCTACCGCAGCCGCAACGCCTTCCCTTTTCTATTTTCCTGCTGTCCAGCCAACCCAAACAACAAATTGCTGCTATTTAGATTGTTGTTCCTTGCTACATTGTTGTTCATGCTGCCCATAATCGCCATCCACAATCTGAAAAAACCCCTTCCCTACCTTGCCACCACCTCTCCAAGCCCTTAACCGTCACCTCCATCACTCAGGATAACGTTAGACTGTGTGTCATGTGTGTTATATTTTACCTTTCAGGTGTGTTTGATTGCAATCCCCTATTTATTTTTAGCAATAATAATTATTTTTCTTGTTTGGGTTAACTCGGGTATCATTTAGTATCAGAACTACTGTAACTCTAACCCTAACCCTAAACCTAAACCTATCATAAGGTTTCTTAACATCTGTATTACCCCTCCATCAATTTTTTTATCTTTTCTATCATTAACTACCCCTTCCAAACACATATTATAATCATTCTACCACGAAGATACATTCTAGAAACTACCCGGGACAAGATAGAGAGGGAGATCCGTCGACTTTAACAGAGTCTCGCAAAAATTAATGATGAAACCTAGGGGAAAATTGTGTCCGACTATGATTTGGAGAGTCGAAGGGGAGATAGGGACGAGGATCTAATTCGGTTCATGGGAAGACCACTGGGAGGAATATCGGTCACGTCGCTTCGGAATTGAATTTCAGAAGAGTTTGAGATATGAGCCCACATATAAAGGATACAAGGACTTCAGCATCAAAATAGAACGAGTTCGATGGAGGTATGAACCTAGATGAGTTTATTGATTGGCTGCAATCCGTTGAGTGGATCTTTGAAAATAAGGTATCAGAGGATAAGCAGGTGAAATTAGCAGCCATCAAATTAAAAAAGAGTGTCTCTTTGTGGTTTGGAGAATTTACAGAGACAGAGAATAAGATAAAGCAATGAAAAGATTACCAAGTAGGAAAAGATGAAGAAAACAATGTAAAGAAATTATCTTTCACCTCATTATTGTCAAGACATGTTTCTGAGATTCCACCACTTGCAGCAAGAGACCCTTCAGTGGAGGAGTTCACAGCACAATTCGACCAATTATAGATGAAATACTAGTTGGTCGAGTCATTAGAATGCACTAGTCTAATGCCCCTGTGGGCCTGAAACTGCTATTAGCAATGTTGTACAGTTACAACCATACTGATCACTAGGGGATGTTCAAAATTTAGCATTTAAGGTGAAAAGACAATAAAAACAGAGCAGGAAAACAGTCTTCATTTAGGCAGCAGCCTTCAGTCAGGCAGTCACATATAGCCACCACGACCTACAAAGATACCTCGAGCGGAGTTAGCATGACATGGTAGAGGAATGACAAGACAAATTAGAGTGGAAAGAATCTTGAAAAGAGTAACTCTTTTAGTATAGTAGCTGCCATAAGGTGTTTTTGGGGCCACAGCTACGAGCATAGCCTCCAGCTGTCACATTCACAAATCTGGGTGTCATCGAGGAGGTGGAAGGCGAGGAGTCAGAGTATAGTCTAGAGGGAACGGGGAGAATTGTTAGTCATATGGAGAGTTTTGCAGTCAATGCCAAAGCGAGATCAATCATGGTTGAAACACAGTATCTTTTGCATCAAGTGTACGATAAAGGGCAAGTTTGTAGTTTGATCATCAACGGTATGAGTTGTAAAATGTGGTGTCCAGACTGACTGTAATTAATTTGGATTGGCCTCACAAAAACATCCTCAATTCTACTCCCTTACCTGGTTAAAAAAAAAAAATGAGATACGCATGGATTAGCCATGCTTGGTCGAATTTTCAATAAGGGATTAGTTGCAGGAGCAAGCATGATGCGATGTTGTTTCGATAAATGCATGAGATATTTTGTTGGGGAAACCTTGGCAGTTCAACCGCAAGACTTAGCACGACGGCTTCAAGAATACTTGTTTTTTTAAAAAGAATGGGAAACATATCTTGTTGTTATTTATTAAGGATGCGAGAGGTGTAGATGACACAAAGGAGGCGTTAGTCCCAAGGGCTATTCATGCAGTCAGTTCAAGATCTTCTAGTGGCACTGGCATTAGTCCTACTCAAGGGGATTTAGGAGTGAGATATCAGCACCACTGCAGCCACTACTACATGACTTCCAGGATGTGATGACTGACAGTATTCTGAAGAGAATACCACCACTGAGAGACATTCAACACGCCATAGAGCTCATACCAGGATCAGTTTTGATGGATTTGACCACCTATAGATTGAAGCCTGCGGAGTATGAGGAGTTCCGGCTGTAGGTACAGGATCTTGTCGCGAGAGGGTTGGTCAGAGAGTGCCAGTTCTTCTGTCGTCCTCGCCCTAATGGTATCCAAGAAGGACGGGTAATGGCGGATATGTATTGCAAGCAGGTCAGCAACAAGATAACCATCAAGTACCAGGTTAGCATATTGCGCCTAAATAATGTCTTGGATCAGTTATACGGAACAACCATCTTTTCCGAGATCAACTTACATAGTGGGTATTATCAGATCAGTATGACACTAGGAGAGGAGTGGAAGATTGCTTTTAAGACACGAGATGATTTATACGAGTGGACTGTTATGTCTTTCGATTTGTCAAATGTGTTCATCACTTTATGATGTTGATGAATTAGGTTTTGCGAGCTCACATTGAGAAATTTGTGGCGGCCTACTTTGATGATATTCTGGTGTATAGCTGATCTGAGAAACAATTGCAGCACCTGAGGGCAATGTTCAAGGTATTGCAGGCAGAAATACTATATGCCCATCCAAAGAAATGTCACCTCATGATTAACCTAATATGTTTTTTGGCTTTAATATTGTCTAGCTCATTGTGAGCTAGACTGCAACGCAGTCGTTCACCAAGCTAAGGCAATTTTTGTGACTAGCGTCATTTTACATGTGATTCACCAAGAACTTTAGTATCATCACCGCCTCTCTGACGGATCTTTTGAAGGTAGATAAATTCCCCAGGCGCCAATCTTGGCAGAATTAGACCTCAACTAGTTCGTAAAGTGTGATGCATCTGTGAAGGGTGTGCTAATTTCATTAGCAAAAAGGGAAGTTACGAGTAATAGCCAGTGACAAAGTCAAAAAATACAAACTATTTTCACTAACAAAAGCAAAAAGTGGGTGATTTTCATTTAAACTAGACAAAACTAAAGTTCGGCGGCCATGATAACGGGAGTTGTAAAGTTCGGCCATGCTCTTTTTTGAGTTACTTGCCTTCCTGTTTTGATTCATGCAAAGTGGGGATAGGAGCAGTGTTGAGCCAGGGAGGTCACCCTATCACTTTTTCAGTGAGAAGCTGAATAAAAATTCAAGAGGAAATGCTCGATGTACGACAATGAGTTATATGCTATTGTGAGGGCTTTCGACCATTGGAGACATTACCTGCTGACAGGTGAGTTTATGCTTTTCACAACCACGAAGTCTTGAAATCCTTGAACAGCCATAGTAAATTGACGGACCAACACGTGACTTCAGTGGAGTTCTTGGCGTCATTCCAATTCGTGCTTAAACATAAGGCAGAGAGTCAGAAACTTATAGCAGATGCGTAGAGCCGCCGATAATTGCAAATCACTGCAATGCAGGCTCGTGTTGTGGGCTTTGAGGTGTTGAAGGAGCTTTACGAGACAGACGAGGATTTCGGGAAAATCTAGGAGCAGTGTTGGGAGAAGCCCACTGGGCAGTATTACAGAGCAGATGTTTACTTCTTTTATCATAGCAAGTCGTGTGTTCCTAGATGTTCGGGGTGGAGTCCATCATTTTGGAGAGCCACATTGGAAGACTCACAGGACATTTTGGTAGAGACAAGACTCTTGCACTCGTGGGAGAACACTTATTTTTGCCTCGGCTAACGAGATATGTAGAGTGACACGTCAGACCGCAGGATTTGTCATATGACAAAAATATGTGGGTAGAATGCAGGGTTATACACGCCCTTACCAGTCCCAGAGACACTGTGGGTGGACATTACCGAGGACTTTGTAGTGGGACTTCCGAGGACACAGCGGAATAAGGATTCAGTCCTGGTCGTCGTTGATTGATTCTCGTAGATGACACATTTCGTACCCATGCCACAAGATGCTAGATGCCTTGCACGCTCCCCACTTGTACTTTAGAGAAATTATGAGGGTGCACGGAATACCCAAGACCATCACGTAAGACAGGGATGTCAAGTTTCTAAGCCACTTCTGGAAGACTTTGTGGGGAAAATTTGGCACCAAATTTCAATTCAATATAGTGCGCACTATTAAACAGGCGGTCATACGGAGTTAGTAAACAAGAGTCTTGGAAATCTACTGAGATGCTTTGTTTTGAAGAATATCAAGCAGTGGGATTTGTTTCTCGCTCAAACCTGCTTTGTGTACAATAGCTCTGTAGGTCAGACTACGGGCCACACTCCATTTGAGGTCGTGTTCATGCGCAACCCGCACACTCTACTAGAATTGGTACCGCTCTTGTCGACGTTATATATTAGTTAGGATGTAGAGGAATGGGTGCACGAGATTCAGAAACTCCACGAGAAAGTAGGAAAAGAGATCACTAAAAAGAATTGCAAGTACCAGGCACAAGCGAACAAGACAAGAAAAAACGTGATCTTTAATGAATAAGACTTAATATGGATCCAGCTAATGATAGAGAGATTCCCAATAGGATCATTCAGTAAACTCAAGCCCAACGCAGATGGATTTTTTTAAAACTCCGAAAGTTGAATGATAATACTTATAAGATCAACATGTCAGAGGACTACAATGTTTCAGGCACATTCAATTTCACTGACCTCATGACTTATTATGAAGATCCAAAAGCTTCGACGATTGAAGTCAAAGCTCCCTCAGCCCCAGGAGACTGACGCGGAGTTAGTCCAGCTGAACCGACCACAGCGCGATAGGGCCGTTCTAGCAGGGGCAAGAAGTGTAGCCCAAATCTTCACGTCTAGTTATCCTCTATTAATATGTATGTTTGTTGAGTCTAGAGTTAGGCTATATTTGTTTCAGAGTTCTGTCTATAAGCCTCTTTCCTTTGTTGGAGTTGTATCCGATGACAGGTCGTGCTCCGGCTATATCTTGCTCTGAAGGGGTGAATATGCCCCCCTTTGATTTCCCCTCCAGTGTTTTGTCCACTTTCCTAAAGCTGTCGGCCTGTTGGTTACTTCCAGCTCCCAACTGCCAGCTGTCGTACCACTAGTCTTATTTCCTTGTAGCAANTTGCCGCCCTTGCCTACCGATACCATCCTTTCGTCCCTAGCCGGATCTTGATGTATGTTGTGTTCTTTCCCTTCTATTTGGAGTTTTGATTGTAACCCTAATTGTTTGTTTAATAATATTTGTTTTCGTTACTGTGGATTGGTAAATTCAGGTATCAGAAAATTTAAATTCTATTTGCATTTATTTCTTTTTTGCTTTGTAATCACTGCATAATAGGTCTATCATTATATTTTGTCATTAAGGCATATAATTTACTTGAAATTATAAATTTTCTGTTAGATTTCAAATATGTTTTTCCTTAACATTAATTTTTTCATATTTAAATTATCACTTCTGATAATTATTATTGTTGGAATCTATTTTACTTATTATTGTAACATTTTCTCCTTATTGAGATATTTTTCTTTGTTAGATTTTTTTTTATTATTCTCTTAGTTTTTCAATATGTAGGCACATATTTAAATGTAATAATATGATTATTAGAAAGATGTGGTTATTTACAATTCTCTCCTTTAAAATGTTTTTAGAGGGGTTCTTCATCTTCATTGTTCCTCACACTTGCGCCTTCACCCCTATTGATGTCCCGGATTGATGTTTGTCTACCATTGCCAATTCATTGATCTCTTCCACATCAAGTATGCTACATCATTATGTCGTTGCTTCTCCCACAAACCCACAGGGTCCCTTCCATCACATCCCATTTTGAATTCCTCTCAGTTAAGCATGGGATGTAACAGAGGTGAATAATCCAGCCATACACATTTCCGATCAACGCTCATTATGAGCTCACTAATCATGATCAAGTGAACAGAAACTTAGTCAACCTGAATTGTCTTAATATGTTGTAAATGAAAATCCTCTATTAGATCAATCATAATCTCTAATATGGATGCGTGCACAATTTAAATCATTAAAATGGTCTATAATGCTTCTAGGAAATTTTACATACTATAATTAAGTATGGAAAACCTTTAATTTGCCTCATGCATTTAACTTGCATTCAAGCTTCATGTCAGAACTCTAGGATGAAGTCAAAAATTGGGTCATCAGTCAATAGCCCAACTTGCTCTTTTTCTGTTCTAAATAACAATATTCATAATATTTAATGAACTATGTTCAGTAGGATAACAATTTTCGTACAAGGTTTAAAATAAATAAAGAAAATAAGGATCGGCATGATAATTTTTTGAACTATGAGCATTGTTAATTATAAACATGACTACCTAATGCCAATGTTTAATATCAAATAGGCTTTAATAATTAAATAAGTGAAGGACGTATCATATGATAATTCTTATTATTTACTATTAAATACCTCCTTGTTATTGAGCATTCTCTTTTTTTTTTATCTTTTTTATTATTCTCTTCTCTTGTTTATATACGTGCATTTATCCTTTACTTAAAAATAATTAGAAAAGATTTTCATGTATAATTCTCTCTTTCTTCTAGCAGTAGTCAACGAGATTATAACATTACTTCATCATCAGCAACCTATATTTTAGCAACTATTGGGATCTGTTATCTAGTTTGGCATAGCTGCGTTTTAATCATAACTTTAGTTCTATAGTTTAGTGGAATGAAATATACACAATATTATTAAAAAGGTAGCTGTTTCTAAAAATTTGATTGGTACAATTATCAGCAACATGCTTTTTTGCTACCCTTTTAGGGCTCTAATTTAGGTAGAAGTTTTAGATTTGACTTATGTTATGAAAGATTGACGTTTAGCGGGTGGACCTAAAAAGACTTGGGCATTTTGTATAAAAAATTATTTTAATTTATTAGAATTAAATGAAAATATAACATCAATAGGACACAATGAAGAAAAATTATCTATGTAGCCGACCACACTTAGTAAGATGAAGGCATTATTTTTTTTTTTTTTTTTGTATCGTTGTCGCCTTGATAGTATTAGATGGGACACGTCATGTTGGCTTAGATGTGTTGGGCTTGGTCAAACTCTATTCAATTGGGTGATTGGATCAAGTTAATGTGTGGGAACCTATTTGATGGGTTTGGGTTTGGTGTACAAGAAGCAATTTGATAAATAATTATTCCATTTTCTTAAATAGAAGGGGTTCTTCAATTTTTGAATGCAAGGGAATGTGCGTGTAATATAGAAACTTTAGTGGAGGTGACACTGATCAAGTATTTCTGGATGGTATATAAAGATTAATGAAGGGGGTTGAGAATATTTGCTAGGCAATAAGAAGAGAAGAAGCTTAAAAATAAAAGGGGTTTTAGAGAATACGAGGGGCAGTTGTTATTGTCCTTGTGTAACAGTTAGGAAGTGGGGTTGAGACGGCGATTAAATACCACCTCCCATACTGATCAAGCTACAAGTACACTTTAAAAAAGTAAGATGATACAATATTCCTGAGGGGAGAAAAGCCAGAAAAAGTAATCTCCCATAACATAAAACAAGCTAAAAGTCCTTCATTAGTTTTTGATTATACTATGGGAGATAAAAAAAACCCTAATTCTATTTTAAATGAGGCAAAATACATGGGATGTGGAGTAAAACTCATACCCGTGTCAAAAGGGAAATGAGGTGGCTTCGACTTTGTTTGTAAATGGCTTGGGTTTTGAATTTAAAGAGTGGGATTTATTGGTAAGGAGGTCAGATGAAAGTAAATAATCTTGATCTTCAAAGCGGCGTAGTTGAGCATTTGTTATATTTTGATTTGCCCAAAAATAGTTTGCTTTAGGGTATTTAAATATCCAGAATTACAACAACTTCATGTGGATGGTTGACTCGGCCTTTCTTTTTTTTTACTTCTGGACCCATGTGTTGTTGTTCGTGCGCTCATGAAAATATCAATGTGCTATATTTTTTGTTATTTTTCCATTCACATAATGATTTTTATTTTTATTTTTATTTTTATTTTTTTACATTTTTATATGGGAATGTTTAAGTTCTTGATGAATAATGTAGTCATACGATATTGGATAAAGAAACATGCAATACATATTTTTTCTAATATATCACTACCTTTTATCAATAAAGGCCAATACGAACAATTTCAGTGCATCCTAAGTTTAATATCACATCGCATTACGCTATAATTATTAATTTTTATTGACTACAGCTTTCATTCAAAGTTCAATTTAAACTGACCTCTCTTCAGTTCTACTATAGGTCCACATCCCGAGAGTTGCGAAGGCTTGACAGTGTTTCTCGATCACCCATTTATTCCTCGTTCACAGAAACGTTGGATGGTTCATCAACTATAAGGGCATTTAAGTTGGAGGTAATCAACGCTGTTGTGCCTGGTGCCTTGATTTTGCTATATTTTTGTAAGATCTACATACATACAAACCACTCAATTTCTATATATTTACATACTTAATACCTAAACTTCAATTTTTACAAGCATTATCATCTCTCCCATGCATGAAATGTGTATTTCACTTCTTAAAACCCATAATATCTATAAACTATTTGAACTACTCGATTCTATCCAAACCATTGACATTGCTACCCAAATTATCAACATTTAATTTTGACTATATACAATAATGATGAAGCCTATTTTCAACTAAAAAGCTTAAGCTTGTGGCGTTAGGGCAATTACTTGGTGCTTCAACACTGATATATTTTCGATTATCATATGTGAGGTTAAAACCAATACTCTCATGTTTCATACAGATTCCAACATTAGAAGTGAAACATTAGTTCAGTTTCTACTTTACTAACAATGCCTTTACTGATAATCCTACTTGTGATTGAGATTAACTCACTCCATTGTCATTCCACCATTTTAACAACAAGATGCATCAATCAGACGAATGTATAAAATTCATATTGAAGAATTAGAAAGAAGAGTAGATTGAATTTAAGATGATTTAATGGCCTGAAAAAAGTGGAGAAAAAGGATTGTTAGAAGATGACCTAAAGAGTTTGGAACTTCGGTGAAGGTTTGATATCAGTCTAGGCCTCTAGAAAATGTTTAGAAAGGGATTTAGCGGGAAGTGGTTTTGGGATATCAAGTTATGGAGAATATGGGCTATCGATGATATTTGGAGGGGAATAAGCGACAAAATCTGCTATTGTACAATAGATTTGAGTTGTTTGGCGGTTGTTAGGTTGTTGTCACTGATAAAAACAATGAGAAGGGCAATGAAATGGTGAAATGCGGGTTGTGAGGAAGTTCAACCCATGTTCCTAAGCAAGATACAGACATACCACTTACAAAAGAAAATGATACAGCACTTTAGTGTAGAAATTAGAGATACAATCTCTAAAAAACACAAAACAAAGCAAAAGTTTAACAAAGACAAGAAATAACAAAATATTGCATGCGAAAGAATTCCCACTCAATTCAGCTTGCGGGATTGTGGAAATCTTCTTTACTGGGATAGGATTCAATCTCGATTCATCTTCCCACATACGTTGGATCGATTCCTCCTGTGTGGAATCTTGCTATCATGGGATCCCACGATCTTGATATTGCGGGACGCAGTATTTGCAAAAGAGCTCCTACATCAAGGCTGATGATGATGATGTTGATCATAATGAAGGTAATGTATATACATATATTAACCTAGGGCTTTTTCAACCTATCTATACCTTTTCCTATTTAATATAATCGCCCTAGGGATTTTTCAATATATATATATATATATATATATATATATAAGCCCAAGGGCAATTATATTAAAGAGAAAATGGTACATATAGATTGTATGAGTGGACCCAAATAGGCGCCCAACCCACACGGTACAACACACACACAATAGAAAAATAAAAACCTAAAAATAGGTGGTACATATAAGTTCAATCGGGATAACCCAATTTAGTTATGTCTCTGTCTCTAGTTCTCAAAATGGAACCAGCTAAAAAATTGGTGAGGTGCATACCATTGCCCGAAGTAATCAAAGTATCATCCATTAGATTCCTTAGCTTAAGTAGATCTCTATTTTTCTCCTTCCTCTTGGAATTGTAGACCTAATATTCCTCATCCGAAGATTTTTGCTCATTCGGATGATGTGGTAGTGTGGTAGTGTTGTAGTAGAAAGATTACCAACAATTGTATCCACAATAGGTTCTAGTGTATGTGAGGTATGAGTTGTCGCCTCTACCCCTGATACTTCCTGAAGATTGGGAGTTGCAAGGTTCTCCTGATTTTCAGTCCGTGTAGGTAGGGATCCTTCAGTATTGTTTTCAATATGGTTTGAAAGTGTAGGTTGCTCAGCAGAGCCATCCAGTTTCATATCAATCGTAGATACAGTATTTTCAGGGGGGGTCCACAGGGGCAATTAAGTCAGACACCAAATCATGTTCTGTGGTAGTTTTCTCTCCAGATGGAACAGATATGTCCAGAGCAGTGGAGTTTGATCTATCCTTATTCACTTGATCTTTAGATTTCAAATTAGGATGAAGCTTATGGCATTTATCAAGAGTATGCTCCAACATCTTACAATGAGAACAATAAGGAGGTATATGCTCCATGATAATTCTTTGTCAATATCCATTTTGAGTTGTGCCCAACAAAACTGCAATAACATCAAGTAAAGTAATATCTCTTTCCACAAGTATTCTGATCGCAGAATGTCTGGTTTGGTTGAAAACTGGTAGATCTAGCTTCATAGGGTTCTCAAGTATGGCCCCAATAGAGTAAAGAACCTGATGATGAAAAAAGTACAACTTAAAACCAGGTAGACTACACCATACTGGTACAGTAAGAGATTCATGATTGGGGTCAAAATTAGGAGACAACTTGAGTAACTTCATTGATTTGTCTGCAATGTTACGATATTTTTTCGAGAAAATCCGAGTGTAGTCTTCAGCCACGGTTAATTTTATCAACACGTCTCTCATCCATGAGCCTCACTTTTTACTTTTCTGCTAGTTTGAGATCATCAAAACTTTTTCTGATAACTTCCATAGGTGGTTGTCTCCATTGAAATTTTTCAATAAGAGCGAACTTGATTTTCTCAGTGGGGTTGAAATTTCTAACTCAGAGAAAAAAAATTGTTGTTTTCCTACTTTTCTTACTTGCATTCTCAATAAAATGGCAGTCACATATATCATCACAATACTCCTTATAACTTAAGGGGAAGACAACCGCCGACTCCACCTGAGGATTACCCACCACGTGGGCAAAGGAGGTTTTGTCAGGTTCAACCGCCGAAGAAGGGAGCTCCTTCACAGCAGGGAAAAGCCTGTCAAGTCAAGCAGAGGGCAAAAAATGACGAGCCGAAGGCGGTCGTGGCGAAGCCGCAGAACCCGAACCGCGGAACAGGCGCAGCTCGACGAGGTCTACGAAGACAGACGAAACAGTCGCGCAGAAGACGAAGCTCAAAGAAGACGACGAAACAGAGGAGTCGAAGCCCTTTATCGTCGGGCAAGACGAAACGATGGCGCGAACGCGTCAGGAGGAGATATGAAGTGCGAAACACCCGAAGGAGAAGCCCTTTGTCGTCGAGTACAAGAAGACCTTCGTCGTTGTTGACCTCATTTTTTTAGTGAGGTCTTAGTCTCCAACTCCCAGAATCTAAAATCTAGCCTTAGGAGTTTCTTGTTGACCATCCTAGCGGACTAGCGATGGAGCCCACCTCCCGTAGAACTTCAAGCCACTTCTTGACTCATTTTTGTGAAGAACTCGCATGAGTGGTTCCAAGCACTCAACTTTTAGTTGCAAGGGCTAAGGACCAACATGTAGAGGGCCCGAAATTGAGTTCCTATAGGATCAACAGCCTTAGGTGAACCCTTTGTGACTCGATTACTCGTGAACGCCGCAACTCACGCACTTACTGCACCACACACGACTTTGACTTGAATCGACTCGCCCGTCGGCGAACTTGTCCGGACGACCCCGGATGACGAAACGGACCTCGCCGACGCGTCCGGAACGTCAACTTTAGCTAGGAGGGATACCCATATTGTCGGGGTTACGCGCGCGCACAGTTTGCACGGAAATCGATGCATTTTTCTCCTTTAGCGGGATGCGGGCCTGAACTCAACCCAGGTTTGACTCGGGTTCGCTTTAGGCTGGACTCGGGCTAGGCACCAGCTCACCTGAATTTGAAATTCAAATTTCAAAATTTAAATAAATTATTTNCTAGAAAATGTTTAGAAAGGGATTTAGCGGGAAGTGGTTTTGGGATATCAAGTTATGGAGAATATGGGCTATCGATGATATTTGGAGGGGAATAAGCGACAAAATCTGCTATTGTACAATAGATTTGAGTTGTTTGGCGGTTGTTAGGTTGTTGTCACTGATAAAAACAATGAGAAGGGCAATGAAATGGTGAAATGCGGGTTGTGAGGAAGTTCAACCCATGTTCCTAAGCAAGATACAGACATACCA
>JXCR01079220.1:0-10214 GCA_002079205.1 Phalaenopsis hybrid cultivar
GAGGTAAGATTCAAAGAGGCTTTTGATGAAATAAAAAATTCAAAAGATCCTTTAACAATGATCAATGGAAGAGATTGAGAATGACAACAAACATAAGAGGAGCAAAACATCGCCGACGAGGGAGAATAATATGAATAGAGCTGCCCTAGGTGTCAAAGGGACTTTTGGGCGAACAAAATACCGACTCCATGTAGTGGTTTTAGAATCAAAGACAGCTCCCAAACCTGGAAACAAAAAACAAAAAAGCCTTCAATAGTTGAACTAAATAAAAGCAATGTACTAGCCACACAGAAGGGATTAACAAAGCTTGTGGAATAATTCACACGTTGGTCTCCACAAATCTTCACCAACATGTGTTAGACATAGCTCCCTGCTTCTTTGGCGCTCAAAAAAAAAACGATGAGATTGTAGGTGAGTGTAAAACATGACGCATGAAAGTCATATGTGTGAGGGCGAACTGCCCATGAGTGCAAGAGAGATGGGCATCTTGGTGGTCCGTTCAACTTGGGATAGCATTAATGTTTCCAAAGGTTATTAGGTAACCAACTCTAGTTTTAATATCAGTCTTCCAAGAAAATTGGGTATATGTATATGTCAGGGTATTAAGAAGCGGTAGCATAATATGATTTTACAAACTGTTACTATTATCATTTAAAAAACTAATAAAATTAAAAGAAATAAAAAAATTAATAAGGGAATTAAGAAGCCCCTATTAATACTCTAAAATTTCTTCGTACATAATAAAATATGGTTTTTCCACAATATTCATAATTACAGTTTCAGAAAGACTGACCATTCAAACTTTAAAAAATGTAAATGCAGAGACTAATTAGTTACTCATAATTTTAGTCCGTTTTTCTTTTTTTCTTTTCAAGACAGGATGTGAAGCCCATTGGGATTATTCACTTTCTTCCCAACCAATGTGTTGAGGGTTTGAGTATCTAATAAATTTAGTTTCTTGCATAATTATTTTATTGCATTATTTATAGCCTATTTGAAAGTAAATCTATTTATGTTTAAATAAAATTTATTTCAAAAATATCCGATAAAAATTGTTTTGGGATGAACTTTAAAACTACTAGGTTTTTTTAGGTCGGCGCTGAAATAAACTCTTCATAAGTAACACTACACTTAAAGCAAATCTAATGATTTTCAAGCCCATTATGATACAGATTATATTAGGATATCCTAACAGATCTTTTTTGTTTTATGTTTCTAACAAGAAGCCAACACTAGTAAATTTATCTTGCAACATAAATATAGCTCCTTTAGTACTATGTTCTATCCAAAAACCTCAGAATTTGGGAAGTATGGTCACTACAGCTCCTTTAGCTATTAATTCCCAATACACCATCTTTCTAGAATGGATGCACAGTGGTCTGTTGACCTCGCTTTCAATTGAGATGCAATTTTCCCTTTCTTAGTAGTCTAGGATCTAGTCGTAGAACCTTTCTGTCGACTACTCCTAGAAAACTAGTGAAAGAGTCCTCTCCGTTAGCAATTCTGAACTTTTCTTCGCTCGACTTGACGTTCCATATAGTAGTTTTGACCGCTATTGCTTAGCAGGTAAGACTACTCTGAAGGAACTCAGGGAGTACTCCTATAGGACTGTCGCCCTTAAGATTGATTGTACTCGTTGATTTGGCGGCGCCGCGCTCTTTGTCGTCCTATTTAATCGAATTCGAGCCGAGTTTTTTACGTGATTCGGATCGCGACACGTTTTTGTACCGATTGTCGACGAGATTGTCTAAACGACTCCGGATGACAAAACGAACTGCGCCGACGCGTCTGGAACGTCGATTTTGCCTAAAGGGGACGTTCGTTTCACCGTGACGACAAGTCTGGGGAAAAAATACACATTTAAGTGTTAATTATAATAATATTTTATTATTATTATTATTATAATTAATACTTTATATTAAAACCTAACCTAATTTCATTATCTCCCCTCCCCTCTGCTGAGTCTCGACCCCACAGACCTCTGTCCTAGCTTCGGCTAGCTCGGTTCCACCTTGCCCGCTCCTTCGTGCCGTTAGAGTCTCGTTCCCGCGCTCTCCTAGCGCACGCAAGAATGATCCCGCAACCCATCCCTTATCGTATCTCATTCTCTGCCTCTCGCATGCCCATATGGGGGCGTCTGCTCCTCTCGATCCTTCGATCTGTATGTGATCCCCTAATCATTCCCTTTCCTTCTCTTTGGTTTATATAATACTCTGTTTAGTGTGTTTCAAGTGACCAAAAATCTCTGAGAGAGGGAAAACTCTGTCATTTTCTTCTCTCACTTACTTCTTTAGTCTGTTGTACTTGGGGTTGGTTTCCGCTTACTGTTGGAGGAAGGATTGAAGTAGGGAGTGCTTTGAAAATTTCTGTGGCTTTTCTTTGCTTCAGGGAGGTACTTTCTCCTCCCTATGTGTCTTGTCTTTCTTCGGTTTTCTCTCTGCCGAGCCCCTTAGCTTAGTGCAGTGGACGATACAGCATGCTTGCGTAATATTACACTTATGTTTTTTTTTTGAAATACTTGGTACTCAAGCATCTATAAATGGAAATGTGAGCATGTTCTAGGAGTTAGTCCCGATTATTTACTATAATCAATGAAAATAAAGCATGTTATTGGATGTCTTCTTTTTGCTTGAAGTATTTTGGAAGTATTATGGATGTAGCTTTGAAACGAGATTTGCTCCTCTGAAATACATGTCGGAATTCATCATAAAGCTTTTTATTTCTATCACTCCTTAAAATGAATACTAGAGAGCCCGCTTTGCTTTTCATATATATGTGGGGCCCGGTTTTAGCTCCTGTGGTTGGCTCATTTGTTCGAAATCTATATGGAGTATGAAAAGATTTATTTTGGAAGTCCCTTGGAACTTATTTTGAAGGCTTGGTGTTTGATTTATCACTGTTCTTTCTTGTTCAAGTATTGGTCGAAAAAAAAAAAAGAATTTTTGGAGGCCTTGAAATGTTAACTTTGAGATTTATGCATGTTTCTCTACTTCACGTAATTCTTCTCATATGAAACACATGTTGAGGTGAATTTGTTTTAGCCACCGGATGGCACGTTTTTTTTTTTTGGCCTTTGCTGGGCTCGATTTAGCTCCAGTGGCTGTCCCTTACTCGAAATGCATGCTATGAGAAAATTTGATAAGAACAGAAACACATTTTTCTAAAACAAAAATACATTTTTCGATACAAATAAAATTGATACAACCCACCTTTTGCATGTTTGAAACCTATGTGCATGCTGAAAATATAAATTTTAAATACATTATAAGCATCGGTTGTCCACCTGTTGATCACATTTTTAGGCTTAGGAGTACCCTCTTGAGTTAGGTTCGATAGGACACATTTCTAGCTGAATGGCGGGTTTTATACATCCGGGTGACCGAGTAGCCATCGACGACCCTCGAGTACTAATATATAGTTGAGTCTAGCCCCGACCCGAATGCTTGCGGTCCCCCCTCTTTTCGGACTTTTTCATATGTCTTTCTTGGAACCTTTGCACAAAACACTCATGGTCCTCTTTCGGAATTTTCACGTGTTTTTTACGATTTTCATCGATTTATCGCTTTGTCGATTTCCTCGTACGAATCATTTACCGTTCTTTCCCGAGTTTTCTAGGTGACGTTTCTTTGCTTTCGTTTATATAAAGCATTTCAGTCTGCTTCCTCAAGTTTTGTTGTTTGTACCTGTTACATTAATTACATCTAAGGAATAGCAGATCTCCCAAGTATATAGATTTGTTTTATGTTTACAGCATGTTATTCTTTATAATCACTTCCATGTTGTACCTTTTACTTTTCTTTACACCGCATGTTGTATTGTTCTCTCTACTGCAAACTCTACTGCTTATCTTGTGTTACATATTCTACTGTTATGCTATACACTGTACAACTTCAACATGTTCCCTATAAAATATCTGAAGGACTGCAACCAAAGGGCCGCTGGATTTGACATTATAACCTGACACCCAAGAAAACTTAAACTCGTCACGACAAGAAACTTGGAGCTAGCGTTGTGGGCAGCACGATCATCTTCAACAACAGAACATGTCTTCACCAGCTAAATCATTCCTTTCCTAGAAATTAAAACAACAATCCATAGGATTTTGAGGTTGTTCGCGTGGTGCGACATAAATCTTCAACTTTTATTTTAGGCATTTGTACAGCTCTACTGTGCAATCTAAGCCCTAACTCATTTTAAGATTCCGAGGTGATCGTCCATCACGACCTAAATCCTCACATCTTCCACGTTATTTGTGTGATTGTTTCATACAAGTGTAAGCCCTAAATAAATAAAATTTGCAGGATAAAACACTTGAATAAATTCTCCTCGAAACTGAAGTCAAACCATAGAGTAGACTGGGAAGTCACCGAAGATCTCCTCTTGACCTGTGGCATCCCCTAGTTCCTCTTCCTTTGGATTCTGTAATAAATATTTCAAATTTGAGTCATCCCCCTTTCACACATCTGTCCAATTTCGTTGAAAAGTCTCATCCTTTTGAAGTCCTTGAAGATAATTTTTCTTGATTTTTATCGAGAATATTCTTAAGTGACTTCGGTCATTTAAGATGTAATTAACTATAGGGGCTTGCTTTTATATGAAGTTTTTCCACACCCAGCTTAAAATAAATCCTATTTAATTTTTCATATTAAATTGGGAAATTTGTTGGCAAATAAAACGGTTGCGCAGACCAAACGGACGTCATCTATTTCTTAGTCTATTTGATCGAATCTCATCCTCAAGTCTTGTGTTTATCCCTCGAGATAGATACAGGATTTGAGGTACAGAACTCTTTCATTTAAACTGTGAAGATTATGGGGTTAGTTTGATTTCATATTTTTCTAAACTTAAATTTATATGTAAATTAAAACATCATTCCGAAGCGGGCGATGGGATTTCGATTCCGGTGAACGACAGCTTCTTACGGGCAACTCCCCCAACTTTTTATCGCCGACATGGTCGTAAGATGCCATCAAAAAGTTCGGCAAAATATATAATGGAGCAGATGAATGATGATGAGAAGCTCGTTGATTTTCTTAATTGTTGAGCCCTCTTCCAAAGCATCTACCCCTCCAATTTAATGTGGAGTTTATCCTTAAAAAACACAAAAAGTCACCATTTTTTCTACTGGGTAGTGAGAACTATGGTCACTATATTATCATATAAATGAATCCTTCTGCTACTCCAATCATAATCTCTTCACAGTAGCTCTCCAATCGCTAAGATTTAGCCATTTGGCACTAGAAATGATCATTTGAATAAGGTGGGTTGGGTCTAATCAATAGGGATCCAAGAGCTGGGAAAGACTCTAATATTGGATGAAATTGGGACAGAACAAGCAAGAAAAATAAAGAGGGGAGGAGACTTGTAGAGATAGGAGTTAGCTTGAATTTGGTAATATTGATAGTATGAGGAAGGCAGGTTGGGTCTAAACTCTACAAATCGAGGGGGAAAAGGCTATTGTACTAGATGAATTTGAGAGGTAGAGGGAGGGAGGGAGAGATAAATAAAAACCAAAGACAATTTGAAGAAAGTCAAATGCACCAAAATTACTTCAAAACTATATAAAGCAACAAATTGATAATCAACAATCAATCACACGGAACACCATCTATGATAATATAGATGGATAAAATGCTACAATTTCTGTTAGGCTGATAATTAAACTCCTAGAGTTTTAAGCAGATACTCATTTTTAACCCAAGCTCTATGTTTCACACATAAGGTTACCACCTTGGGTTTGCGTTGGATCCATGTGCATCTACAAACACCACAAGAGCCGCTTTAGCATAACAATTTTTTCCTTTGAAGTTCAAACATGCAAAAACATCTTTTCATGGTCCTCTAAAGAATAATTTTGTTTAAATAATAGAAAGAAAAGGCTCAAAAAGTTCATCTCTCTGCTATCACTGCACGTTACTTTTATTCTAACGTTGAATCGGTACCATGATGCTGATGATTCAATGTCTTTTATTTTTCACAATGCTTCTAATCTGAATATTCTATCCCAAAATTTACTGAAAGTAAGAAATATTACTAGAAACCAAACATGTCAAGTAAGAGGATAAACAAGCATGGCATAGTACAACAATGTTTTGCAAAATTAGAGAAAGGTGGCAGCAGGAATTGAAAATTGTAACCAACGCACAAATTCTTTAATAAAAAGAAAATCAGCTTTTAAAAGAAGATAAAAGATTGCAACATACCCTGCCCACCATTGCTAGAAGAAGTACCGGTGTTGGCTCTTTTGGTTGAAGGTTTGCCATCCAATGGTCTTGAAGCAGATCTGGAAAGCATAGAAAGGCAGCAAAGTAGAATTTCATTAAAAAAGGAAATTCCACTTTTAATTATTGCCAAACATCGAGAGCGGAAGATGAAGATGATCAATGCAGCTTGAAAGCAATCTATCTTAGTGATAAGTAAAGAGTTTAAGAAGTACAAATACAATATTCTATCTAAAAATAAGGCGCATTACAGAAAATAAGACCATATTACTGTATCAATTCATCGACAGCTCTACTAATATTATTTTTGAGTGCTGTGCTCAGTTATCTAACAAATCAGTTAAAATGTTTTCCGAACCTCAAGATTTTTCTCAAAAGGTTTACAAGTGCCACCAAAAAAATAATGAATTACAGATCTTGCCCTTAAATATAGAGGGGTAAGATTGTTACTAAATATATCACATGATTGCAAAACCTCAGCAAGTGATGTATATATAACTCTCAGAAGAATATGTGGTGAACTTCTCATCTGAAACATCAAATACCAAATGGCTTCGGATTTTTTAGCTTGATCCATTGAGATTAGAGTTGACAAAGCTCATTCCATAACAATCATAACGTAAAAATAAAAATAAGCATGTTTTGCCTCAATTTGGGTGTCAACTTATATTGCAAATTATAAGATATTATAAGCCTAAGAATCTCACGCATGCTTTCAAAGCGCCTAACCAGGTAACTAGTTTGATTACTACATATCATGACCATAAAGGTTCTCAAACAAAATAAGCGACCTCCCAATCATACAAAACAAGCACCTCAAGTCGTGTATGTATGTGACGGGTACAGTTATCCCTAGTGATAATCTGAGAGGATCCTGTTAAAAAATTCTCAAATTCAAAGATAAAATATATTTAAGCTTCTCATAGTAAAAAAATTGTAACTAGAGTCAAATGAACACCCTTAAAAAAGCGAGCCCGTCAAAAGTACAAAAGTGTGTGTATAAGCCAAAAGTTCGAGAAATAATTGATCTGTTCAGGCTCATTCATCTGCCCTCCATACTAGTTTGCCAAAAATGTCAAATTCAAATTAGATTACAGCTCATGAAAGAATCAATGTGACATGTGCCCCCTGACCAATAGAGTAGATTGATTGTTGCAGCATCACGATATTGCGGTTATAAACCAAGCCTGAAAATTCCCAAATGGCTAAGCCTACGAGTTTTAAGTCATAAAATGCAATTGATAGGGCATAAGAACTTCTATTAGCCAAGGTAGGCTTAAAAGCAGCCCCATTTGGCAAGATTTTCCCCGTTAAGTATGTGAGATCCATTGGGATGATGCAAGTCATTGTTATTAACAATAATACTTTGAATAGGTTAGGTTGATTACCTCAGTTGACTAAGAAAACTAAGGTCGATAATAATTTGAAAAGATAGAACCGTAGACTATTGATCGGATATGTCATGATTTTCCCACTATTCAATTGGAGCTAATGGTGTTACATCCATTCCCAAATCCATATTGTTGCTTATGAATCATAGCATCGTAGAGCTTATAGACTAACCTTAATCAAAAGTTCTTTTTAATGTTTAAGAAGAAAATTAAACGTAAAGGCTTATACCAATGGGAAATTTCAGAATTACTAGCTAAATTGCAAAATCTTTCATTTGTGATTTATCGAAAGACCAATTTAACATTGGAAGATGTGATCTAGAATTAAAAGAATATGATCGAAGCAAAGGGGAATTTTCAAGACACATGATTCACGCTGCCATCTATACAACTCCAAACATTGAAGATATTCTCATCGCATAATTACTTTTAAGACGTCTTCCCATTTTACAACTTCGACTAGGACAATCATATGCTTATCTAATCCTTTTTTTTATAATTGATCAAAAACATCCAAACTGATTACACCAAAGTATAAGTTTATCCTCAAACATCATTCACTAGCATATATTATCTTCATATCCAACGAAACTGACAAGCATTGCACAAATTTGGATGCAATAATCTTAATCTCTTGTTTTCAAAGTTCATTGTTGGCGCATTCGTTTAGCTTAAATTCAATCTAAGCTGACAGAACTATCTATGCTCAAAAAAATACAGACCAAGTAACCTCATTGGAGCATCTGTAGCACGCACATGTGAGAAAAAATAAATAAATAAATAAATAAAGTCTACTGCTTCACAGATTTATCTGAATCTTAAATTGGCATAGCATAAGAAATTTAATTATGACATTGTTACTATACTTAAAACATCAGAGCAAACTAACTCTAGTTCATCTTATTAGTAGCGAGAACTAAGGAAACAGTAGAATGAAAAAAGCCAAAAACTTTTTGGCAATTAACAAATAAAAATAGAACTTTGAAAAAAAACAAAGGCCAGTATAATTTTGCCCAGTCTATACCAATCTAATATTGAATATTTAAGAAACAGTTTATAAAAAGAAAGTAGCACAAGTTATGCCCATACCAAATTAGAAATACAAGCTGAATTTTACTACCAAAAGTAGAAACTCAGCACACTAACCAAAATGTACAACATGATATCATTAATAGTGACGTTAAGCTCCTTAATCAGCAGTGATACACAAATAACAAAACGCAAGACAGCAGATTCATCAGAGGTCCTTTTTTGGGCTTAAAAGTCAGTTACTGCATATCTAAATAATGGCGTGAATTAATCATAAAATTAATACCTTTTGCCTTTAGTGATCTCCACTGAAGCTTTGGCATCCTTGGCATCGGTCCTTAGTTTGTTAATTTGAAGTGATCTAATCAATATGTTTGTGGAATTTGTTTTAATCAGCTGCTCCTCTGCATAAATAAAAGTTATCATGACATTTAAAATTCCAATAACAAATCAGAAATTCAACAACATTAATCACATTGCAAATATGCATAAATGAAAATAAAATATCCAATACATATTTTTCGAATAAAATATAAAGATAAAACAAAAATAAGGCATCCATTTGGAAAAGTTAGAATATTCTATTTATCCCAGCATAGCATAACAAAATTCATAAACTCAGATACTAAGGGTTTGTTTGGTGCAGTTGTAACTGTATGAAATCTCAGTTCAAAAGTTGTTGTGAAAAATTTGTTGTTTAAAAATTGGTGTTTCAAAATCTGTTGTTCTGTTTGAAAAATTATGTTTTGAAAGTGTTGTTTGTCGATAAATATCTGAAATACTCCTCTATTCATTATGTAAAATTCTTTATGCACTTGATGTTGTTGGGAAAAGATTTCACTAATTTTTATTTTTTTATAGCCTTATATAAAATTTTGATCAAATTATTTGTAGTTATATATATGTTTATATGTATATGTATATATGTATATATATATATATATGTATATGTGTGTGTATATATATATATATATATATATATATGTATATGTGTGTGTATATATATATATATATATATATATATATATATATATATATATATATATATGTGTGTGTGNATGTGTGTGTGTGTGTGTGTGAGTGTGTGCGTGTGTGCGTGTGTGCGTGTGTGTGTGTGTGCGTGTGTGACCTGGCTCATTGGTGAGGCCTCTGGCGTAAGTCCCTCGGGTCGGGGATTCGAATCCCGTGGTGTGGGTTTTTCGAATCAGAAACAAACACACCGGAGTTTTCAACCCTTTAAGAGAATCAATATTTAGTGTCCACTGGACCAAATATCGATTTCACCTTTAAATAATATATATATATATATATATATTAGAAAGCCCGAGGGCAAATATATTAATACAAAAAATATACATAAATATTGTATGAGAGAACCTAAAAGAAAGCTCAACTCATACAATACAACACACACCAAATCCAGATAAAGCAAAGATACAAAAAGGTAAAAAACCAAAAAGCACAAAAGTGCTAAGGACGTCCAATTTTAGTTCTCCTCCCTCTAGTTCTCGGAAGTGAGCCGGCTAACAAATTGGTAAGGTGTGTACCATTGCCCGTAGTAACCAAAGTATCA
>JXCR01079234.1:3376-13696 GCA_002079205.1 Phalaenopsis hybrid cultivar
GCAGGTTAAGCTGTAAAACTATTTCTCCATATCCTAACAATTCATTCTTGGTCGATTCATTTTAGAACAACTAGATTAAGTGAGATTTTGAATCAACCTGTTAGAATTAATGTTTAATGACATGATTAATAGATGTTTCTTATTATTCATTTTTTCTGCCTCTAGGATACTTCATGAAGTTTTATTGTCTCAATTTTGTTTACAGCAGCAACTAATTTTCCAGAACTTCCAGCTGCAACATCTGCGCAGATTGGTAAGGATCTACTCTTTTTTTTTTTTACCAATTTTATGATATCTACAATAGAACTTCATGTGCTATCTCAATAGAATTCCTTGCAGAATAATTTTATTTTGGGTTTTATTTTTTTTACTGTAGATATATGTCTAGAAACTAGATTAGATTAGATATCAGCCAATCCGAAATGGTTGGGACAAGGCTAAAGATGATGATGATACACTTTATCATAAAAAACCTACTTTTTGAGTTGATTTTTAATGTTTATATAAGGGCGAGACAGGGAATGGGGAGGGATTTTTTACGTTTTTAAAATCCAAATTCTTTTGAGTTGGTTTTTCAAGTTTTATATGGTATGGGAATTGTCTCCTATTAGTCAATTCATACATTTCTTAAAAGCTTAGCTTTATACTGGACTTAAATCCAGCTTAAGATCAAATAGCCAATAGTTTACTTGTTATGATTTTTTTCACCATTTTATAATTCCATTTGTTATATTTTGATCATATCTTATTTGTAGCATAGAAAGATATAAAATTATAGAAGTTATTTATATTTAGGGGCTTGTATGTTTATTCTATTGAACCGTAGAATATTGTACTCATTTTTTTTATTATAAAGAGGGGTCCTCTAATGAATAAGTCAAATAAGAAAGAGTTTTACTGCTAACATTGTATCATAGTAGGGTTATTCTAGCTCACATTAACTCGAGACCTTTTTCCAATGTTAATTCAGCCAATAAATTCAATTTTACAGATTATGTTCTGCGGCTGAGAGCCACTCTTTTTGTCAGTTCTCACAACAAACTCCGTCAACTCGATTTGATTCTGTCAAGTTTGCAAAGTGAAAAGTATCTAACTACACTGTTCTTAGATTAGTCGCTCGACTATCTTGAACCATCGCTTGCATTCTTTGTCATGTTTCAAGGATTGGCCAAAATGATGCATGAATTTTTGTATTACACCCTATTCTCAGCAAAGTAACATCTCTCGTGTCTATATTTTCTACTTTTAGTTTTTTCTTCACTTTAATAAAAGATATGCAAATTTACGGGTTCTATATCATCGAGAAGAAAATATGATGAATTATTTCAATTTTATCCCTTCATTAGTGATCCCACTGTTCCAAAGAAATAGAAGGTAGAATCGAGTAACTAATTTTTTCTCTCTCTTGGCTTCGTCATGTAACTCAACTCCTCAAGTTTTGATTCCTTGATATCAACCCCGACCATTAGCTGTAAGGGTGGTTTTGAGGGTTGGATGTGGTGTTTTGATTGATGCAGTCATGTCAATAATTGTGATGCTTTTTAACCTTCCCTCATTATAGCTGAACTAGTGAACATTTTCTGAATGGTTTGGCTCTTGTCTAGACCTACCTGCGTGATACACCAAAAATATATGCATATTTAAGCCTATATATTATACTCATTTTTTTTGAAATTGCACTTTAAAGGAGGGTATTTTTCATGTTTTATTACAGGTTGTTATTTTTTAAAAATTAAAGCAAAAAATAAGTAAAAATGATGGAATTTGGAGTCAAAATGACGTTTTTGAAGAAATACTTAGCGCTGACGGCGCCAGGATGGACGCCGACGACGCAGAACTATAGAACATAGGCCAGACTATCCTCAGTGCCGACGGTGCCAGGAGCAGCGCCGACAACGCCATTTAACAANTGCCGACGACGCCAGGATGGACGCCGACGACGCAGACCTATAGAACATAGGCCAGACTATCCTCAGTGCCGACGGTGCCAGGAGCAGCGCCGACAACGCCATTTAACAAAGAGCACAAAATTAATTTATGGGCCACTGGCGCCGACGAAGCCAGTGTCGGTGCAAAACCTATTTCTAGAAGATTCGACGAATTTGGTCGCTTTTTGAAGAGTTTTAGATGCACTTATAGGAAAACCGACATTAGACTCTATTTAGAGCGGAAATTGATCAGAATAGACCCCCCNTAGATGCACTTATAGGAAAACCGACATTAGACTCTATTTAGAGCGGAAATTGATCAGAATAGACCCCCCTTGACCGCTTTCCACTCTCTTCCACGCTATTTCACATTCTCCACAGCCACTTAAGTCCATTAGTCATTTATTTCTTTAGAGTTTTGAGTTTTTGTGGTGAGTTTAAGTGTGAATTCTTTTCTAAGAGTGTTAGAGAGGGAGAAAAGTGAGAGATTTCTTCATCCTACATCTTCTAAGAGAGGCTACAAGAGATTTATTTTGAGAAAAAGTTTCAGATAAGTATTGTTTGTTTATTATTGTTGTATGAACTTTTTTTTTATATATGAAATTTGTGTTTTGTTATATCTTTCTCATGAAGTCTGAGTAGTTTCCTTTAATCTTTCTCCCTATTCTGAGATATGATGAAATGAAAAGATAATTTTGATCTGCCAATTTTAAAATATAAAATAAATTGTGATGATTTTTCAACTCCATTCTAAATTTACTTTTCGATCTAGCTAATTAAATTGTTAAAATATATTGTGAAACATATAATCCGGGAAATGGAGTATGAGTTCTACAACAAGAGTGAGAATCACATTTAATTCCATGAAGAAGTATTTCGTTCATGGAATTAAGTGCAAATAAATAGAGAAATATACTTTGTTAGGTGTAGAATTGGAGATTTTAGGGTGACAACTAAAATCCCCAATTCGGTCTTAGTGTTTAAAAACTAAAGCGAGCGTTAGCCTTCAGGGGAAGGGAAGTGAGAGCTGTGGAGTGAGAGCCAGTATCCTCCTAGCCTAACCACGGATTTAGGGACTAAACCTGAGATTAGCAAATGATTTNATGAAATGAAAAGATAATTTGGATGTGCCAATTTTAAAATATAAAATAAATTGTGATGATTTTTCAACTCCATTCTAAATTTACTTTTCGATCTAGCTAATTAAATTGTTAAAATATATTGTGAAACATATAATCCGGGAAATGGAGTATGAGTTCTACAACAAGAGTGAGAATCACATTTAATTCCATGAAGAAGTATTTCGTTCATGGAATTAAGTGCAAATAAATAGAGAAATATACTTTGTTAGGTGTAGAATTGGAGATTTTAGGGTGACAACTAAAATCCCCAATTCGGTCTTAGTGTTTAAAAACTAAAGCGAGCGTTAGCCTTCAGGGGAAGGGAAGTGAGAGCTGTGGAGTGAGAGCCAGTATCCTCCTAGCCTAACCACGGATTTAGGGACTAAACCTGAGATTAGCAAATGATTTTCTCTAACACTGAATCAGGGTAGATAATTAAAATTGCTCCTATTTGACACAATACATATTTAAACCATTTATCTCATCTCATTTTACCAAAAACTCATTGTAGTGGGTAAGATACTTTTTCATATTAGAAAATTTCATCACATAAAACATAGTTTAGTAGTTACTGTTTAAACTTTGTATTTTAGTTTTGCTAGTAGTTAAAAATTTAGTTCTGATAATATCTCAAACAATTCAAAATTAGTGACAGTAATTTCATTTTATTTCTGTGATTTTCCTAGTTAATTNTATTTTAGTTTTGCTAGTAGTTAAAAATTTAGTTATGATAATATCTCAAACAATTCAAAATTAGTGACAGTAATTTCATTTTATTTCTGTGATTTTCCTAATTAATTTATCATTTCAAATTTAAACCTTCCTTGTGGGATCGATATTTGAAAGTCTTATATTACTTTATAACGATACATTTACTTGCGTAGAATTCCAACATAAATTGTTTAAATTTTTTATTCATAAAATAACACATCAAGTTTTTGGCATCGTTGTAAAGCGGAGTCAAACACAACTATATTTTAGGGACCAAGTTTTTGGCGCTGTTGCCGGGGAAGGTAACATTAAATTAAATAGATTTGGTAAATTAGGAAATTTAGAGGNTATAAATTGTTTAAATTTTTTATTCATAAAATAACACATCAAGTTTTTGGCATCGCTGTAAAGCGGAGTCAAACACAACTATATTTTAGGGACTAAGTTTTTGGCGCTGTTGCCGGGGAAGGTAACATTAAATTAAATAGATTTGGTAAATTAGGAAATTTAGAGATAAAATATTAAAAAATTATTATTAAAGAAATAAAAAATAATAAAAATTAGTATATATATTTATATATTTAAGAGTATTTTTAAGAAATTTTTATTTGTTTATTATATTTGTTTATGCGAGATATTGGATCTGAAGGTTTAGTATTTTACTATTTAGAATTAAAACGTACTATTAGAAAACTTCGAAAACAACAAAAAAAAATTAAAAAATTGAACAAAATGATGAATAAATAACTTAGATAATCAAATAAATGAAAATCGACAGACATTTAAAGGAATATGCTAATCCGACAGCAGATGAACTTCACTTGACTATTCAAAATTCTGATGTTGTTGCTAATTCATTTGAGCTTAAACCTGNTTATTGGATCTGAAGGTTTAGTGTTTTACTATTTAGAATTAAAACGTACTATTAGAAAACTTCGAAAACAACAAAAAAAGTTAAAAAATTGAACAAAATAATGAATAACTTAGATAATCAAATAAATGAAAATCGACAGACATTTAAAGGAATATGTTAATCCGACAGCAGATGAACTTCACTTGACTATTCAAAATTCTGATGTTGCTGCTAATTCATTTGAGCTTAAACTTGTTATTATCCAATTAGTACAAAATAATCAGTTTGGAGGAACACCTACTGAAGATCCTAACTTACATCTTGCTAGTTTTGTTAAAATATGTGCTACTTTTAAATATGATGGAGTGTCTAATGATATTGTTAGGCTTTAACTTTTTTCTTTTTCATTAAAGGATAAAGCTAAAGCTTAGTTAAATTCATTACCACCTGGATCTATTAGAACTTGGGGAGAACTACAAAAAAATTTTTGGCTAAATATTTTCTACCCTCTAAAACTGCTAAGCTTAGAAACCAGTTTGAAGGGGAATCGATATATGAAGCCTGAGAAAGATTTAAAGATCTCCTTAGGAAATGTCCACACCATGCTTTACCAGATTGGTTAATAATTCAAACTTTTTACAATGGATTAGTAGGATCACTTAGATCTATTATAGATGCTACTGTAGGTGGATCACTAATGTCAAAATTTTTTGATGAAGCATACTCTTTAATAGAAGAAATGACTAACAATTTTCAATGATCCTCTGAAAGGATAAATCATAAGAAAGTAGCCAGTATTTATGACTTTGATGCAATGTCTATTTTAACATCTCAAATTGTTGTTATATCGAAAAAGATTGATCAAATTGGAGTAAACTATTCTCAAATACCACTAGTATTAGAGAAAAATTTACTAGGATAGATAATTGATACTCAATAATCTTATGAAACTTTGAATGCTATAAATAATTGAAATAACAATCCCTATTCTAATTATTATAACCTTAGATGGAAAAATCACCATACTTTTAGTTGAAATAATTATAACAATTCGATGAACCCCTCAGGAAATTTAAAAAACCAATTAAATCCTAATTATCGACCTTATTTTTCTCTTGGATTTAACTCTAGCCCTAACCCACAAGTTAAGTAAAAGAAGTTGACGATAGAAGAAGTAATGTTGAATATTAGAAATAAAATACAAAATCAAGGGGCTGCTATTAGAAATATTGAAAATCAATTAGGACATATTGCTACTGCACTTAGTAACAGACCTTCAGGAATTCTTTCGAGTACTGTGGAAGTTAATCCAAAATATCAAAATAATGAGGAAATTAAAATTATTCAATTACGAAGTGGAAAAGAGGTAGAAACAAAAATTCAAAGAGAAATTGAAGTTGAGGAGGAGAAGAAAGAGATTGAAAGCGACCACAATGAAAATGAACTAATACAAGTTCCTTTAGGAAAACCACTACCTCCCTTTTCTCAAAGTTTGAAGTAAAAGAATAAAGATAAACAATTTACATTCCTTTCATTGAGGCTTTGGAACAAATGCCATGTTATGTGAAATTTATGAAAGATATACTAAACAAGAAAAGGAAGTTTGCAGATCAAGAGACCGTTGCATTCAGTGAAGAGTGTAGCGCTATTATTCAGAAAAAAAACTTTTCAAAAAGTTAAAAGATCTGGTAATTTTACTATACCTTGTATTATTAGTGAAAAGTTTTTTGGAAAAGCCTTATGTGATTTAGGAGCGAGTATCAATTATGTGCCTCAATCGATTTTAAACGTTTAGATTTAGGAGAGATTTCCCTTACTACTGTAACTCTTCAGTTAGCTGATCGATCAATAACTTATCCTAAAGGAGTTATGGAAGATGTATTAGTAAAAATAGATAAATTTATTTTTTCTATAGACTTTATAGTATTAAAGATGAAGGAAGATAAAGAGATTCCTATTATTTTGGGGAGACAATTTCTTGCAACAGGGAGAGTTGTGATAGATGTGCAAAAAAGAGAATTAATAATGAGAGTTAATGATCAAGAAGTAACATTTAATATTGCTAAAGCTATAGAATATCCTGCAATAGAAAAATATAATGAATGTTTTAGAATGAAAGTTACTGATTATCTGAGTAATGAGCAATTTAAGAAAGTTTTTGAAGGAAAATTAAGACAAGAAGAATATTATGAGAATGAAATAAAATAAGAGAATTTAAATTATATTCAGGACAAATTTGAAACTTTAGATTTGTTGGAAAATGATAATAAAATGTTTATTATTTCAAGTATTAAACCATCTGAACTTAAACTGAAAGTATTACCTGCCCTTTTAAAATGTGTTTTTAGGAGGTTCATCTACATTGTCTGTTATTGTATCTTCTGATTTAACTGAAACTTAAGAACAAAAATTAATAGAATTTTTAAAATGATATAAAAAGACTTTTGGATGGATTTTAGCAGATATTAAAGGAATCAGTCCTTTAATTTTTATGCACAGAATTCTATTAGATGAACAATACGAACCTAAAGCTGATCCTTAGAGGAGATTAAATCCAATAATGAAAGAAGTTAAAAAATAAATCTTAAAATGATTAGATGTTAGAATTATATATTCTATTTCAGACAGTGTTTGAGTAAGTCCAATTCACTGTGTTTTAAAGAAATGAGGAGTGACCTTTGAAGTAAATGAGAAAAATGAATTAATTTCATTAAGACAAGTTAATGGTTGACGAATTTGCATAGACAGAAAACTAAACATGACCACCAAGAAAAATTACTTTCTTTTACCCTTTCTAGACCAAATGTTGGATAGATTGACTGGAAACAAGTATTACTGTTTTTTTAGATAGATATACTGAGTATCATCAAATTTCAATTGCTCATGATGATTAAGAGAAAACAACATTTACAAGCCCTTTCGTAGAATTCCTTTTGGACCATGCAATGCACCTGCGACATTTCGAAGATGTATGATATCAATTTTTAGTAATTTGATTAAACATAGAATGAAAATATTTATGGTTGATTTCTCTATNGGTATCATCAAATTTCAATTGCTCATGATGATTAAGGGAAAACAACATTTACAAGCCCTTTCGTAGAATTCCTTTTGGACTATGCAATGCACCTGCGACATTTCTAAGATGTATGATATCAATTTTTAGTAATTTGATTAAACATAGAATGAAAATATTTATGGTTGATTTCTCTATATTCGGGACTTCATTTGAATTATGTTTAAATAATTTAGAAAAATTTTTGGAATTATGTGAAGGAATCAACTCAGTACTAAATTGTGAAAAATATCAATTTATGGTTGTAGGAGGAATTGTACTTGGGCATTAAATTTCTGAAAATGACATTGAAGTAGATCCTGCAAAAATTCAAGTTATTGAGAAAATACCACCTCCTACTATGGTTAGAGGGGTAANTAGGAGGAATTGTACTTGGGCATTAAATTTCTGAAAATAACATTGAAGTAGATCCTGCAAAAATTCAAGTTATTGAGAAAATACCACCTCCTACTATGGTTAGAGGGGTAAGAAGTTTTCTAGAACATGCTGGTTTCTATATGCGTTACATAAAATTTTTTTTCAAAAATAACCAAGCCATTATGCCAACATTTAAGAAAGATACAAAATTTAATTTTAACGAGGAATGAATAAAAATATTTGAATTATTGAAAGAAAAATTAATCACTGCACCTATAATAGTTTCCCCTGACTAGGAGAAATCATTTGAAATAATGTGCGATGCTAGTGATTATGTTATTAGAGCTGTTTTAGGATAAATGCACAACAAAGTTTTTAAAGTAATGTATTATGTTAGTAAAACTCTAAATGATTCTCAAATTAATTACACTACTACTGAAAGAAAATTATTAGCTATTGTCTATGTCTTTGATAAGTTTAGACTTTAATTGATTGGAACCAAATGTATAGTGCATACAGATTATTCTGCTATTAAATATTTGATGCAGAAAAGGATGCTAAACCAATGTTAATTAGATGGATACTGCTTCTGCAAGAATTCGATTTTATGGTAATTGATAGAAAAGAAAATGATAATCAAATAGCTGATCATTTGTCTAGACTTGAAAAAAAATATTAACTAATTTTGCAAATGAAATTTTAAGAAATTTCTCTGATGAACAATTATATAATATTGATATAATGAATATTCCGTGGTATGCCGATATAGTAAATTATATTGTAGGTGATATTCTATCACCAGATGTTAAGAATCAACAATTAAAGAAATTTATTTATGATTCAAAATTCTATTTTTCTGATGACCCATATTTATATAAACAATGTAAAGATCTAATTATTAAGAGGTGCCTTATGAAGAAACTTAACCAATAATTGAAAGATGTCATGATTCTGAATCTAGAGGACATTTTGGAATAAATAGAACTACACATAAAATTTTGCAAGCTAGATTTTATTCGCTTACTCTTTTTAGAGATGTTAATGAATATATTAAAACATGCGATTGATGTCAGCGAGTGTAAAATATTTCTAGAAAAAATGAAATGCCTCTAAATTATACATTGAAAGTTGAAATTTTTGATGTGTTGAAATTAGATTTTATGGGATCATTTGTGCCTTCATTTGAAAATTTATATATATTACTTGTTGTTGATTATATGTCTAAATGGATTGAATCTGATGTTGTACTTAGATGTCATGCTCAGAGTGTTTCTAAAATTTTAAGTAAAAATATTTTTATAAGATATGAAATGTCGAGAGTAATTATTACGGATGGAGGATCCCATTACANATTGAAATTAGATTTTATGGGATCATTTATGCCTTCATTTGAAAATTTATATATATTACTTGTTGTTGATTATATGTCTAAATGGATTGAATCTGCTGTTGTACTTAGATGTCATGCTCAGAGTGTTTCTAAATTTTTAAGTAAAAATATTTTTATAAGATATGAAATGTCGAGAGTAATTATTACGGATGGAGGATCCCATTACAAGATATGAAATGCCGAGAGTAATTATTACAGATGGAGGATCCCATTTTACAAGATATGAAATACTTGGAATGTCATCATATTATACTTATTTTTGGAAAAACATGCCACTTATCAGTAGAACTGAAACATAAAGCATTTTGGGCTATTAAGGAATTTAATTTTAATCTAAAAGATGCTGGTGATAAAAAAATGTTGCAACTCAATGAACTTGAGGAGATTAAAAATGAAATATATGATAATGCAAAAATCTATAAAGAGAATGAAAATATGGCATGATGAAAATATTATTAAAAGAAGTTTGAACTTGGACAAGAAATTCTATTATATAATACAAGATTGAGATNTGAAAATATGACATGATGAAAATATTATTAAAAGAAGTTTGAACTTGGACAAGAAATTCTATTATATAATACAAGATTGAGATTATTTCCAGAAAAACTGAAATCCAGATGATTATGACAATTTAAAGTGATTAAAGTCTATTATTATGGAACTATTGTTATTAAAGATTATAAAACTGTAAAGATATTTCAAGTTAATAGGTATCGATCGAAACATTATTATGAAAGATACATGTCATAATTTAAAGAAATTTTGATGTTAAGTCATCCAGATTAAACAATGGTATGTCGGGCTGACGACGTTAAACCAAGCGTTTTGTGGAAGACAATCCATATATAAATTTATATATATATATATATATATATATATAT
>JXCR01079237.1:12141-22245 GCA_002079205.1 Phalaenopsis hybrid cultivar
GTCTTTGATGTTGACTGTGGTAGGTGAAGAGAAATTTGCCTTAAAATATCATAGTGTGAGCTTGGATTACGGTTTCAAATATAATGTTTTTGAAAAGCCAACAACTTCCCAAAGGAAAAAACAAAAAGCCATCCATTTTATTTCATTCTACTATCTTCGTAAAAGTGTAAGCATTACAAGGAAGAGGACGGGCCACCAACCAAAAAATAAAAATTACAATAAAATAACAACCCATTAATTTCTCTTATTTGTTGGTGTATTAGAAACTTGGCTGAAATTCGCACAATGCATAGAACTTGCATTTTTCTTTTTTTCAAAAAAAAAAAAAAATTTATAATGTTATTTCTCATAATAGTAATTGTAATAGTTAAATAATAACTATTTTTAAAATTTTTATAACTCAATAATTATTCTCAACATAATTCTCTAACGCTTTTGCTCAACGTCAACTCTCCCCTTCATTAAGAATTTTGCTCTTGAAGAGTAAAATGGGTGCTAATTATCTGAAATGTAAAATAATTAAAAAATATGCAAATTAAAAACAAACATGCACTCTAAACTAGACACACTTTTTCTTGCTGACAAAATAAAATATTTCCAATCTAATCTAACATGAGAAAGTACAATCCAAATCACCAAACCCAAAAGTAACATAGTAAACCAGATTGGAAAAAAAAGGTACATAACGTTGAAGAAGGAAAAGCAAGATGGAAGGAAAAGCAAAATATCATTATGCATGCTTTGAGAATACTCACCAAAACACAACATCAAATGCATGCAAGTGGATCTTTTATTTTTTGATACCTAATGATGTCCAATGTAGTAGTTGGAGGAAATTTTTTCATAAATATCCTGGTGTGAAAGTAGTTCCAAATATAATCTTTTTTAAGACAAAGCTCCAAAAGTATAAGAGAACAAGTTTAACCTTGAAAGAAGTCATTCCAAAAGCTATCCATTTTTTCATTATACGTATTTAGAAGTATCACAATCAAGAAGAAGAGGGGAGTAATCAGCCAAATTATAAAAATCAAATTAAATATAAAATCCCTTAACTCATCTCGTTTCTTTGATAGTCTGGAAATCTGCTTGGTTGAAATTCCCACCATGCATAAAACTTGCGCTTGTCTTCATTTTATAGAATAGCACACATTATCCCCATGGCCAAATATTAATTGATATGCTAGTTTCCAAATGTTTGTGAAATATAATATATCTCTACTAACTTTTCGACATGATCGTAATATGTTAAGAGCTATGTAATGTATATGCATAAATCATCTCATTTTAACTCTTTTAAAAAGAAACCTATCACATGTAATTGGGTTGCTCTTAATTGACTTCGTTCACATTATTTACATCATTTGGCTTTATATTTCATAAACTCTATTTTTTATAAATATTTGCAGTGCATACAACAACCTCTCTCCCAAGACCATATGTGACTACAGTTTAATTGGATTAGATGTTAAGGGGTGGATTGGTTCCTCATCTTGTGGTCATTGCAGAAGGAAGAATTTAAATGCTGGTGCAAAATTTTCACGCACAACTACTCTGAAATTTTCAATCTGAAGTTTTCAATATGACAAATTCTTGAAATTTTCACGCAAGCAAGCTTTCGTCTAATGGAAAGAGGCATCCATCTCCACTAGTGCAATAGCTTCGAGGTGCTAGCTTTGAGTACATAAAAAAAAAGCAAAATGCTTTGATTTTGAATGAAGACTTTCATCAAGCTCTGCTATATATTTCAAGAATACGACTTTTTCATTCAAGAAAATTTTTAAATCAATTTTCTGCCTGTTAAATCTTGTCACGTATCATTAGACATCTGCTTAATTCCTGTTTTTTTGGGAGCCAATAGGATAGAACGGAGCATTAAACGAATTTTAAATGAGCAAATGCAATTTTTTTCTATCTAGAAAACCATAAACCATAAAATGTATTTCTAGAAGCTCAAACCATACCTCAGCTTCCATAGTTTCATTGAAGTAAAACTCTACCAACTTGATCCTATTTTCGAGGAAAAATCTTCTCCTTTCTATATGAACAATTTGTAGTAAAAAAAAAGGTGGTCATACAATTGGACATTGGTTCTTTCAGACTGAAAGGATCTTAATTGTCAATCTCTTTTAGTACATGTTGATTTCACTCTCCATAGAATTACCAAAAATATATTTCCCAACAACTATTTTAACCAAGAAAATTTCCAAGCACTAGAGCTCTTGTAAGAAAAATGATGAACAATTAGGGCACAAAAAAACATGGAAAAGGCGGGAATTATTTCCTAGAAAAAGCCTCATATGGAGAAATTGGAAGATAATAGAATGTTCTCTATCCTACATGAGAGAAGAGAGGAAGAAGCTCGCCGCCTATTGCTTGAAACACTTAGCCAAAGGTTTTGGATAGTGCTTTGGGCGACAAACCAAATGAAGAAGGATGAAAGAAAAAAGAGAAAAAATTTAATTCTAATTGCTTTCAACAATAAAGATAACATTTTAAAGCCTTGTATTTATAAATAAATTGGTGACATCCATATTTATCCACAATTCAGCTAAATCCATCGATACAAAAACCTTATTCTAAAAAACAAACATTCACAATTAATTTATGGATATCATTGAAAAAAATTAAACCAAAGATAAGGGACATCCTTATCCTAATGCCTAAACAAGATAAGCCACATCATTAAGCTTCCCATTTCAAAACTATAAATCAAAATCGATGATCTTAATCGTATAATTGATGTTGTTAACATAAAAAGACTCGTACAAAACTATATATTAAATAACAGTATATGGACATATTTTTAATCACGCAATAACAAATTAACAAATCAAGATTATTCATCTTATGGAACAAAATAGAAGACAACATTACACAAAACTCTTACAGAATTTTCATCAATCAAGCAAGCAAATGTCGCATTCCGTATAACATTCAAGACAATGAGTATAAAAGAGTAAAGATCAAAAAATAAAGCAAACACATTTCTTCCACCAAATTGAGACCTAAACATATAGTTTTTCCCATGGTTTTAAAAACCAAACTAGCCATCGGTTCGACCAGTTCAACCATGAAACAGTCATTCAGCTAGTTCATTCCAAACTCAAAATCGTTTATACATAGAATTAGGATTAAGCTGGTCAAACCAGAGTTATACTGGTTCAATTTTTAAAGAATTGGCCGGTTCAGATATTATTCAATTTTAATCTTTTGATTTTTTTTTATGGCCAAAAATAATATATTTAAATTTAAAAAAAAAACATCGTGTCTTAAATTTTTTATTTAGAATATTGTTCAAGAAATTTCAAAAGAATTGTCTTATAGATTAAAATATTATTTAATCAATCGATAAAAATGATATTTGTTAGATTCAAATGTGTCTGGTAGACCGTGTCCAAGGAATTGAGCGTTGGGACCGAGGAAATAAGATTGAAAGGAAGAGAGAAAGAGAGCGAACGAGTGAAGAGGACTTGCCCGCCGGGGCAAATGGGGCGTTTCTGGGCTCTTAGACCCATTTTATTTCATTAAAAAAGCCGGTTACAAGTGGGGATCCCAAAAATCCCTTTACATGAAAGAGCCCTCTTATTTATAGAAGATAAAAGAACTAAAAATTAAATTACAATATTGTATTTACTTTAAAAAGGATTGGTAACAAATATTTTAGTCTTTTATGTTGGTGTGTACTGCTCGGATTAAATTACAATATTGCCTTTACCTCGTTGACCTACGAATCTGTCATTCTGATTTTTTTTTATAGGGAGGAGTCATCGGATTCCGGTGGCCGATCAGAGGAAAAGGCGGGCGTTTGGAGGAAAAATCGAAGGATTGAAGGAAAGGGCAGCGAGTCAAAAGAAAAGATGATCGGAAAGATTGATCGGGAGGATGTCAATCGGCTGATGGGAGTTCCTTGGCTTGAAGTGGTCGTCTGGAGTGGGTTGGAGAGAGGGTCTGGTTATCTGTCCTTGATTCTTCCTGGGTCTATAAGTCACCCTCGATGTGTAATTTCGACATGTTATTCTTCTCTTGGTCTGTCGGATTGAGCATTGAGCTTCGGGAGGAGACTGATCGGCTGATGGGATTTCTTTGGCTTGAAGTGGTCGGTTGCAGTAGGTTGGAGAGAGAGTCTGGTCATCAGTCTTTGATTCTTTATGGGTCTCCGAGTCACCCTCGACATGTAATTTCGACATATTGTTCATCTCTTAGCCTTTTGGATTGCCTTGATATTCAAGCTAACACATTTTCATATATATATATATATATATATAGTTCCCCGATTTTCTTGTTCTTTGATAGCAACAACTACAACAAGGATAAGAAAATTTATAAAGCAAAAAATCATGACTCAATAAATATACTCTCTAATTAGGCACATCTTGTGCTTTGTTCTGGCATTTTTTGCTCCATTCGTTGTTAATTGAACCCCAAGATGTTCATTACCCCATCGCGGAGCTTGTTATTAACGGTTGGCGAATCATCTCAAGGGCAAAGAAGATCGCCATATACCCCTCGCAGAAAATTGTCCGTCGGGTGGCAAATCGTCTCTAGGGCCGAAGAGGATCGCTCCACATCCCACGCGGAGCTTGTCCCTGTCGGGTGATGAATCATCTCAAGGGTCGAAGATGATCACCGTACACCCCTTATGGAGCTTGTCGATGTCGGGTAGCAAATCGTTTTTGAAGTTGAAGACGAGCATCATACACCCCTCGTAGAGCTTGTCGTTGATGATCTTCTTACACCCCATGCAGAGCTTGTCACAGCTGGGTGGAAAATCACCTCAAAGGACGAAGATGATCGTCGTATACCCCTCGTGGAGTTTGTCGCTGTCGGGTGGAAAATCATCCTTGGGGTCGAAGATGATCGCCATACACCCCTCGTGGAGCTTGTCATTGTCGGGTGGTGAATCTTCCCAAGGGTCTAAGACGAATGTCTTATATCACTTGCGGAGCTTGTCACTTTCTGGTGGTAAATCGTCTCAAGGGACAAAGATGAAAGTCATACACCCCTCCCAGAGTTTGTTGCTGTCAGGTGGTGAATCATCTCAAGGATCGAAAACGATCACCATATTCTGCTCGTAGAGCTTGTCACTATCGGGTGGGGAATCGTCTCTGGGGCCGAAGATGGCCGCCATGCACCCCTCGGAGAGTCTGTCGCTGTCGAATGGCGAATCACCTCAAGATGATCGTCGTATACCCCTCGTGGAGCTTGTCGTTGTCGTGCGACGAATCGTTTCTGGGGTTGAAGAAAATCACCTTACACCCCTCGCAGAGCTTATCATTGTCAGTTGGCGAATCATCTCAAGGGTCGAAGACGGTCGGCGTATAGCCCTTGCGATCGCTGTCGAGTGGTGAATCGTCTCTGGGGCCGAAGATGATAGTCATACACCTCGCGAAGGAGCTTGTCGCTAGTGTGTGGCGAACTGTATATGGGGCATATGAGTCGGGTTCTAAACATTCACTTGCATGGGTTCTTGGTCGCTCGGTTGGACCTCCATTCTGGGTTGGGTCCCCTCTTTATGGGAGGAGGCTGCCAAGACTCTTCTCTAGGATGATTTTCGTTGTACCTTTTGTGGAGCTTGTCGCTAGTGGGCAGGGAACCATCACTGGATGTTTGTCCGGTTCGGGCAATAGGAGTTGAGCTCGTTGTAAGGAAAATCCCGTGGCTAGCCCCCTTGAGGGTGTTTGACTGTTCATATGTCATGGCATCGTTTGTTATACTTCCTAGGTTTGAGTTCCATAAATGCTTGGTGAAAATTACTGTTTGAAGGGACGAATTATTTTGTTTAGATGATTTGGTAGAGTTAGGTGGATCTGCATATACATATGAATATGTAAGAATTGAGTGGTAAATATAAGCAAATCTTACCTGAAGATGGCCTGTGGGAGGCAGGTGTCCGATCGAAGGATAGTTTGCTGGGAAAACAAATTGAGTAATATAAACATATAAATATACAAGAATTTAGTGATATGTATGAAAAAATAAAAAAAAAATATAAAAATTGAGTGTTATGTATGTAAATCTCCCCTTTTTTGAGATGGTCGGTCGGAGGTCGATGGCCGAACGGAAGTAGGTGGCAGGTCAGAGGCTAGTGGTCGGTCGGGGGTTGGCAATCGACCGGAGAATGACGGCTGGAAGGAGATAGGTTGTCGGTCGGCAGGTGTCCTCTGTGCAACATACGAATTGAGCGATATATAAGTAAATCTTCGATTTTAAATGGTCGAGCGGAAATCGGGGAATTGGTCAGACGATGATGTAAGCTGTCGACCGAAGATAGGTCACCAACCAAAAGCAGGAGGTCGATGCGGCATGCACGCAACAGAGAAATAACAAGGAGTTTTGTGCGACAAAGGGATTGCTTTTGTGATGGAGCAGCTCGATGTCAGTCGGCCGACAAGATGGTCAGATGCAGGTAGGCGAAATGGCTGCCGACAAACGAAAATTGGCAATGTGGGGGAGAGCCCGACTGATTAAGATTTTTGGGGAGAAAGCCGGTAGGCAGAAGCAAAGCACGACTGGATTAGCAAGTCAGTTGACATAAGCAAAGCGCGACATATCTTCCGGTTGATAGAGAGTTCTAAGCTTCGATGTGTTCTTGTGCGTAGTGGCACCAGAAGAGTTTTGTGGCTGCGAAGTACTACCACTTAGTTGAAACCTCTGACTGAGTGCGGACGGTCGTTTCCGCACTCATAAAATATCGAATAGAGTCTTGCCATTCACCCAAAGATCTCAAAACAAGCAGATATTACACCCATCCCCAATAAAGTAGGAAAAACAATGCTTATACTCCAAGGCCAAATAGTTAATAATTTTCCAGAAAAAATGTGGCATAAGCTGGTTTAAGACTCCAGGGGGAATGGCATTTTCATTTGAACCATCAGAGCCAGAAAATTCTTTATAATGTTCTATCAACTTTGGATGACAATTTGAGATTTCAATTGAATACAAGGGNCGTATAAATGTTTCCCAAAACGCCGACCGCGGGGCTCGACCCGCGGTCTGAGTTTAATATAAAATAAAAACTTTGTTCTTCTATAAGTTGTCCGAAAGCTGTATCCAAACGGTGAGGCGACGTTTTGAAAATGCCGCCGCAGCTGATAAGTTGCCCCAAACGCACCCACCCTAAATCTAAAAGACAAATAAAATTAAATCATTTGAGAAATAAGTTAGTTATATTTTATTAGTTAATAGCTAAAATTTTAATAATATTCTAATACAAGGCACATTAAAATATGCACTTAGAATATTTTTAAATTATTTTATGTAATATATATATACTAAAATATTTTTTCTTTGAAAAACACTGATGAGTTTTGTAAACGGTTACCAACGGCCCCGGTCCTTCAATCTCAAAACAACTGCAAGATAATTCCGAAGATCANTGTTAGCAACAAGAATGGATCACTTATAACAAGCTCACTGAGAATGAGCTGGAATTTCTCAGTGCCACTTTCCACTTGTTGCAGTCTTCCGAGAGAAATCAGATTGTGACAAACTTCAATTCTCAAATTTCTCTGTGCTTCAAGTCTTGCATCCGCCAAAAAAAGGGATGTGACGTATGGACACAAAAGAACCCCTTGTGTATCAAGGGGAATAGATTTTAAAATGCCGCAACAGTTGTCAGTACCTTGCTTGTAGTTTGAGGCTTTCCATCCAATGTTTTGTATCTTCATTTTATCGAGCTTAGGAGACAAATCCTGCAGATTTAGGTAGCTAGCGAGGAAGAGTTCAGTTAAGCAAGGAGACAAACAGTCATCTTTTGCTGCTCCTACTACTACATCAAACCAAACCTCTAATACTTGCAATTCCTCCGTGAGTGGTGTGCATGCAATTTTTTTCCCTGTTTTGACTTCATTGTTTCTGGTAGGAGCAAAGTGGCCAGCCGAAAGAATGCAATCGACCGAAAATAGGTAGACAACCAGAAGCGGGTAGTCGACCAGAGCATCAGTTGTATGATTGGCGGAAATTGGCCGGGAGAGGTGAGATCCTGCTCATGATAGACGTGGTCGGCGAAATAATCTGGCACGGGGGGAATTTCGAGCAGCAATCAGGAGAGATGGTTGGCACGATGAGGTGGCCGACCGACGAAGATGATTGAGACTGTTGGTCGGACGACCTCATTGGAGAATAACTTAAAAAAATCCCGAGAAGGAAAAGCATATTCAAATTTGGATTGGCTTGGATTGTTATGTGCGACAACGAGGACAACAGGTTTGACATGTTGTATATAAAACCAAAAAAGAACAACAATAAAAAATGTTTTAAATGTGACATTTTCATCATTTTTTTTTTCAAAATGTTTTCAAGCAAAAAATAATCAATAGAACGACTGTGTGCAGCAGATCAACCTATGAGAGAAGGTCAGTCGGCAAAATGAAAAAGCAATAAAAGCAATTGATCGGTGAGGAAATGAGACAGTCAGTGCAGATCCCCACATGAGCAGGAAAGAAAACGGTCGGGAGGCTGTTAGTGCAAATTTTTGGCACGACAGGGAGATAAAAAACATAGGTGATCTCTAGATCTAAAAACGGGGAAGCGGATCTACAGGACAATAGATAGAATTTCTTGGAGATCGCCGGCGACGAGAAATAAATGGAGTGAATCTACTAATGTTCAGTTCCCCTTGTACTTTTTGCTGGGAGTGTCGACGTGTTGTTCATCTTCTTGTTGATGGCAAGTTCTGTGCTCATTGCACCTTTTAAGATGTTAGATATCAATATATCTAGTGGACCGTGCTCAAAGGATAGAGCGTTGAGACCAAGGAAAGAAGATTTAGAGGGGGAGAGAAAGAGAGAGAACGGGTGAAGAAGGCTTGTCCAATCGGGGCAAATTGGATATTCTCAGAAACTTAAACTAATTTTATTTCATTAAAAATACTAGTTACAAGTGGGGGATCCCAAAAACCCTTTACATGAAAGGGTCCTCCTATTTAAGACGATAAGAGGACAAAAAAGTAAATTATAATATTTCTCTTACTTTAAAAAACATTATTACAGATATTATAGTATTTTGTGTTGGTAATACTTGGTACCTAGTCGACCACCGGATCTGTCATTCTGGACTTTTTTGTCAGGGTTAATCGTCGAGTTTGAGTTGCCGATCAGAGGAAAAGACGGCTGCTTAGAAGAAAATTCTGTCGATTGGAGGAAAGGGTTTTCAGCCAAGGAAAAGGCAGACTAAGAGATTCATTGAGAGGAAGTTGATCGGCGGATGGGAGTTCCTTGGCTTGAAGCGGTCGGCTGGAGTGGATTGGAGAGAGGGTCTGGTCATCCGTCCTTGATTCTTCCTGGGGTTTCTGAGTCACCCATGGCGTGTAATGTTGATCANAGCTTGAAGCGGTCGGCTGGAGTGGGTTGGAGAGGGTCTGGTCATCCATCCTTGATTCTTCCTGGGGTTTCTGAGTCACCCATGGCGTGTAATGTTGATCATTTCTTTGTCTAGTCGGATAGCCTCGAGATTCGAGCTGATACATTTTTCATATACAATATTAATATAACATTATTTACTATTTAAATTATATTAAAGTAATTTAAATATTTATTACGTTATTCGAGTTAACCCTGTTTGAACTATTGAACTATGAACCATTACTTCAAGTTCAATATCCGGTCTGATTTTCACAACTTTGGTTTTCTCTCTATTTCTTTCTAATTTTCCTCAAGCAGATTTTCCAAGATGATCGAGAGTGCGGTGCACACCTCTCTCCCTCAAATTACAGCAGATTTTCTAATTTTCCAGACCACCACGATAGTTTTGTTTAGGAAACTGCTTTCTTGCTGCTCCCAAAGCTCAAATCTCGAGGCAACAAAGATTTTTCCAAGATGAAGGTGAGAAATATGATGGAGAATCCCATGATAAAGAAGAATAACTGTCAAAACTTTCATGAAATGCCCAACTTCCTTTCAATGGGAAAAGGACAATGGTTTAAATATTGAGGTTATAATCCTTCACAACCAATAACAAGTGATGACAACATTCCTCTCATCCAATTTTCCTTGAACCAAACTATACACAAACAATGGTAAAATCTTTTATTTTGAGGTGCCTAAATCTTCTCCAAATAGTTCATTAAACATGAATTTCTCAGTAGATATATCAATAGACAACTGC